>PVKU01004747.1:13179-100337 GCA_004027475.1 Anoura caudifer
AAAAAAAAAAAAAAAAAAAAGCCCTGCTACAGCCCTGGTTCAGAGTGAGTTTGCATTAGTTCAGCAAATCCATCCAGGCACAAACCCAGGAGATGTTTGGGTGTGGTGTTCTAGATCTCAGTAGTAATATGTCAGTTCTCATTAGGTACATAATAAAGTTTATGGCAAGACCTTTTAAGTCAGCAACCATTTTGACATAAACTGATATCAGGATGAACAGCTGTTGCAAAGAAGTGATTCTTAAGGAAAATGTAGATGTCATCAACCACTATTGAACAAAAAATGTTCTAATATAAAATGATTTAGCAGACATAAATTTCCCTTGTTTGTGGGTAGCTGGTTAACTGTTCTTTTTCTGCAAATATTAGCAAATCTCTGAGTATAATCACCTATGTTCTAATAGCTAATGTTCCTTCAAAACTTCCTCCCACCAACTTCTGTAATAATTTTTTTCAGTCATCCAAAATGCAGTGAAAATATTAACACACGTTTTATTTATCACATGAAAAATAAAATTGTGAAAAAATAAATAAAACTTAAAATATAGCCAGATACAAAAGATTTTAACTTCCAAATCATAGTATCAATTTTTCTAAAGGTTTTTATACAAATACCTTTAATGATATGTGTCCCTAAACATGTTTGACTAAATATAGCAAAAGACAGTTAAGTCACACAAAGTGTAGGGAAAATATCCCACAAAAGAAAAAAGTAGAGGACTAGATGAGGATAAAAGGAGACAATAGTTACACATCACAAATTATTTTCAGAACAACTGTGCTAATTTGATCTTCAATAAATAGCAATATTTGCAATTATTTTTAAATGTATACAACATAAAATAACACTTAACTAATAACTCTAAAAATACTATGTACAATTTATTCTTGCAAACTCTCTTTGTTTTTAAATAGAACATTCTTACTGACAAGTTTTTTCATTTACAGTCAAGTGACAGCCACAACTGAAAGGATAACCTCCTATTCATTCAGAAAGCATTTTGGAAAGCCCCATGTGTACCTGAATTTGTGATGGCCACTCCTATCAAAACAAATGTGAACAGCTACATTTAGCTTGCCTTTTTTTTTTTTTTTTTTTTTTTTTGGGTAAAGCTAGGTTTTGCATACTTGATTGCTTCAAGAGGACCCAAAAGACGTTAATATGTCCTATACCAGAAACAGCATTTGCTGATATGGATGCACAAAGTGTGGATTTATCAGCTTAGCACCAAGAATCAATACACGCTAATCAGACCACGAGAGAAACAAGACAGCACAATCAGGAAAGGAACCTGCTTTTGTGTAGCAACACCATGCTGGGAAAAGACATAGCAAATCATGTTTATAGAAATGAAGACACCATCGTACTCTAGCAGAGACAGTATTGTAATTATGGCTGTTTTGTTGTTTAATGTTGTTTTAGGCTTTTAACATCTTGGTCTATGCTGCCAAAATTATAATATTAGAAAGTTGAGTCAAACACAAACACAAATCAACTGAGCATCATAAGTCATTAAGTAAAGTATTTGTGTTTCTTCAACAAACATAAATAACTCTTAAAAATTATCTCAGTGAGTATAACTGTTAAAAGCTGTCTAACTCTCTTCACCTAGGGGAACTTGGTCATCCCCTTTCTACCCCATTCAAAACACCCTAATAGAACATGACACTTTATTGCACAGCTTTATAAATTTGTTGTATTTCACATGCCATGATCTTTGAAGGGTAAGGACCTTTCCTTATGTAGCTTGATACCCACTGTGGCACATAATCACATGTCCTAAATAAGAAATAAGAAATGTGTATTTAAATTTAATTTTTAAATGACCAAAATCAAAACAAAAAGAAATATAACCAGGGGTATTACCAATATTTTGTTTTGAAAAAATCAAAGTTTAATTTTTAAATGTGATCTTTTTTTACTAGCATTGCTATGGTTCTATTGGTTAATATTGCAAAGCCTGTACCTTTAAATTCTGCATATGTAATTAGCTTTCAGCAAGACATGGAACAAGTCATTCAACCTCTCTATCTCTTAGTAGTCAAAATTATTCTAATTTACCTTACAGCAAGGTTGGGAGAAACCAGCTATGAAGCAAATTATAGTATGAAAATATATATAAAGATTAATGGGGAAGACTGATTTATAAAAAGTGATTATAATGAAATAAAATAACTCTAGATTCAATGGCAACTTATATCAGAAACAAAGCAACTGCAGAAACAACTTCGGAGTTATTTCCATTGTTATTTATCCTAAGAGCATTATACCCAGATCAGAGCTGGTATTTACTCTTGTAGGACCTGAATACATTTCTGAGATTACCTAGCATGCCCTATGCTGTAATAATTAATAAATCCTTGAAGTTCTAAATCTTATCATTTATTTTAAAATCCACAACTTATAAATAAGTCAACAAGTTTATAAACTAACAGATATTATTTAAAGTGAGATATGTTGAAGAACTGTAAGAAACCAAAGTTCTGTAAGTTGCAGAGATTCTTTTGTGCCAAGACAAGATATCTTTTGTCTACCTTTTTATTTTGAAAAATAATAAGCTTATATAAACTTGGTAAAATAAATACCATAATCTTTTTACCTACATTCACCAATTGTTCATGTTTTATCATGGTGCTTTATGTCTGCACACACACACGTACACACATTTTTTGGTTTGTTTTTGGCTGAATCACTTGAAAGTGAGCGGTACATAGCATAATATTCACCTGCCAATACTAATATTTACCTCTAAATGCTAAATGACACCACTTTGTAACTCCTAAGAAGCAAGAAACAAAGACATTCTCCTACATAGTCATAATACCATTATCACACTCGGGAAATAAAACATTGGTACAACATTAATAGCTAATTTAGTATTTCTCAAATTATCTGTGGAGAAGGATTAGTATTCATTATTTTCAATTGAGGATCAATACTTTAGTAAAATAAAATAAAAACCAATTACTAAAAACAAGCAAGCATTGGTACCACAACAAATTGTCAAAATATTATAGAATTTACTAATTGCTTACTCGTAACTTTTGAACTTAAATTCTTGTGCTACAATAAATACCAGTTCATTGACTGGCACTGAGTTAAGGACCACAGTTTGAGTAGCACTATTTTGATACTAGATAAAATTCAAATGTTCCCAATTACTCCACCAATTATGTTTATGATGTGAGCCAATCAAAATCCACCCTTTTATTTTCCTTTAATCACTGGAAATGACACTTCCTTTTCTTTCTTTTTTTTGACATTTATGACACTGACAGTTTTGTAGAATCCAGGCCAGTTGATTTGTAGAATGCCCCATAATATGGTTTTATTTGGGCTTACCTTATGATTATTTTCACTTTAAACTCTAGTTTAGAGTATTACAATAGGTGATTCTGTGCCCTTCCTGGTGCATGATATTAGCAGGCACATGACATTAGTTTGTCCCATTATTGTAATGTTAATGTGATGTCTTTCATATTTCATTATGGATATAGTTGTTTCCTTTGTAATTAATAAATAATCTGTTTGCTGACATGTTGTCATGGTATGGATATCTTGATCACCAACTATTTTTAACCAGTGCTTATAGTATCTAATTATGAGTCTTGTCTAAAGTAATTATTATATTTTAGATATAAATGATAACTTTTAATTCTATCAATTTATTTATTAGCTGGCATTCTTCTATAAAGACCTTTCCTGACACCATTTATTGAAGAGACTATCTTTGCTCCATTATATATGCTCTTGCCAACTTTGTCAAATATCAAATGGTCATACAGCCATGCATCCATTGTTTGTTTTGTTCCATTGGTCTACACATCTGTTCTTATGCCAGTACCAGGCTGTTTTTATTACAGTGGTTTCATAGGACAGCTTGGTATCCGGAGTTGTGATACCTCCAGCTTTGTTCTTCTTTCATAAGATTGCTGAGGCTATTCAGGGTCTTTTTTGGTTCCATATAAATTTTTGGAGTATTTTTTCTAGTTCTGTGACGTATGCCATTGGTATTTTAATATAAATTGTGTTGAATGTATAAATTGCTTTGGGTAGACTAGCCATTTTAATGATAATAATTCTTCCAATCCATGAACATGGCATATGCTTCTACTGATTTCTATCTTCCTCAATTTCTTTCTTTGGTGGCTTATGGTTTCAGAGCATAGATCTTTTACCTCCTTGGTTAAATTTATTCCTAGGTACCTTGCTTTTTTTTGTTGCAACAGTAAATGGAATTGTTTTCATAGTTACCCTTTTTGATAGTCATTATTGGTGTATAAAAATGCCATCTATTTGGGGATATTAATTTTGTATCCTGCTACTTTGCCAAATCCATATATTAGATTCAATAGTTTTTTTGGTGGAGTCTTTAAGGTTTTCTATGTACAAAATCATGTCATCTGCCAATCATGACAACTTTACTTCTTCCTTTTCAATTTGGATGAATTTCATTCCTTCTTCTGGTATGATCGCTAGGGCTAACACTTCCAGAGCTACGTTGAATATGAGTGGGTACATAGAAAAAGTGAAACTAGAATACCACTTACACCATACACAAAAATAAACTCAAAATGGATAAAAGACTTAAATGTAAGTCAAGAAACCATAAAAATCCTACAGGAAAACATACAGAGTAAAATCTCAGATATTCAATGTAGAAATATTTTTGCTGATATATCTCCTAAGGCACTAGAAACAAAGCATATAATAAACAAATGGGACTACATCAAATTAGAAAGCTTCTGTACAGCTAAAGAAACCATCAGCAAGATGACTAGGAACCCACTGCATGGGAGAACATTTTTGCTAATGATACATCTGAAAAGGATTTAATTTCCAAAATATACAAAGAACCAATAAAACTCAATGCCAGGAAGACAAACAGCCCAGTTAAGAAATGGGTGAAAGATCTGCACAGACACTTCTCCAAAGAGGACATACAAGGAACCAAAGACATATGAGAAAATGACAAAATGCTCAACATCATTAATCATCAGAGAAATGAAAATTGAAACCTCAATGAGATAACATCTTACACCTGTCAGAGTGGCTATCAACAATACACCAACAAACAACAAGTGTTGTGGAGAAAAGAGAACTCTTGTGCACTCTTGGTGGGAATGTAGTCTGGTGCAGCCATTGGGGAAAACAATATGGAGTATCCTTAAAAAAATTAAGAATGGAACTCCCTTTTGACCCAGTGATTCCACTTCTGGAAATATACACCAAGAATCCTGGAACACCAATACAAAAATATATATTCAACCCTAAGTTCACAGCAGCACTATTTATAATAGCCAAGATTTAGAAAGAGCCAGAGTGACCATCAGTAGATGAGTAGATTAAAAAAAAAAAACTGTGGTGCATTTACCCAATGGAATACTATGTAGCAGTAAAAAAGAATAAACTCTTGGACTTTGCAACAGCATGGATCAGCCTGGAGAAAATAATGGTAAGTGAATTAAGCCAGTCAGTGAAAGAAAAGTAGCACACTATCTCACTTGTATGTGGAAGCTAATTAATGACTTTAATAACCATAGGGTTGAGTCAGGGAGTGGTGTTGGTGAAGTAACAGAGCCAAGATGCAAGCCCAATAAAAGACTGAGATTTAATCAGCTTTAGCCTAGCACAGGCAGAGTAAAAGAAATAATAAAAATTAAAGCAGAAATCACTGAAATTGAAAACAGAGAACCAATTGAGAAAATTTAAAAAACCAATAATTAGTTCTTTGAAAAGATCTATAAACTTGATAAACCATTACCCATCCTAACCAAGACAGTAGAGAGAAGACATGATTATCAATATCAGAAATAAAAAAAGGCATTCTAAATGGATATTAAAGTCACACTATAAACAAATCCAGGGACACAAATTTTATCATTTAGTTAAAATAGATCAATTCTTTAAAATATACAAACTACCAAAGGCCCCCAACACACACAAATAGATAACCTGAGTAGACCATATCTATTAAAGATATCACATTAATAATTAATGCCATTTCAGAAAAGTAAACATCAAGCCCAGATGGTTTCATTCATGAATTCTACCAAACATTTAGTGAAAAAAATACCAAGTCTCCACAATCAATTCCAGAAAATAGAAGCAGTGTAAATACTCCCTAACTCATTTCATGAGGTCAACATCAATACAAAACCAGATAAAAACATTATAAAAAAGAAAACTATAATTTTTCTATGAAGAGTATTTCTCATAAACAGAAAAAATCCTCAAGAAAATATTAGCAAATAAAATCCAACAATGTTTAAAAAGAGTAATATACCATTGCCAACTGGGATTTACTTGAGGTATGTAAGGCTAGTCCAACATTTGAAAGTCAATGTATTCTATACATCAATAAAAGAGAGAAAAATATCTTAGAATCCTATAAATTAATGCAGGAAAATACACTTGAAAAAACCCAACACCCATTCACAATAAAAATACTCAGTGAACCACAAATGGAAGAAAACATACCTAATGTGATAAAGACCATGTACAAAAATCCCACAGCTAAAATCATACCTAATGATGAGATACTGGACACTTTCTTCCTAAGACATAGAAAAGGCAAGGATGACTTCTCTCACTTCCACTGGGTCTAATTATGGTTTTCATTCTCATTTCTCTAATAGCTAGTAATTTTAAACACATTTTCATGTATTTATTTGTCACTTACCAGTATATGTCTTCTTTAGTGAAGTGTTCCATTCTTTTGTCCACTTTCTAATGGGATTGTTTGGAGGTTTTGTTCTGAGTTTCAGGTTTTATGTTTTTGGTTTATAATGTTTTCATACATTCTGAATGTGAGTTCATTGCCAAATATATGCCTTGAAAATATTTTCTCCTGCTGATGGCTTATCTTTTCATTATATTAATAGGGCCTTTCATAGAGCAAAAAGCTTTTTTATTTTGATGAACTCTAATTATTGATTTTTATTAATGAATTGTGCCTTTGGTATCATGTCTTTGTTACCTGCACTAAGTAACAAAGATTTTCTACTCTATTATCTCCTAAAAGCTTTGTAGTTTCATGTTTTACATTTAGGTCATGATAATCTATTTTGAGGCTAGTTTTTTATAACTTGCGATGGTAGTCACACAATCTACACATGTGATACAACTGCAAAGAACTAAATACACACATGCAAACAAGTGGATGCAAAACTGATGAAATTTGAATAAGATCAATGGTTTGTATCAATGTCAATACACTGGTTATCTTATTGAACTCTGGATTTGTAAAATGTTAACACTGTGAAGACAGGTATTAACACAAGAAAACAAGTGAAGTATACCCAGAATTTCTGCATTATTCATTACAACAGCACTGAATCCACAATTAAATTTTTGAAAATATAATTTAAAAAATAAATTATGAATAGTCCCTTATTTTATACATAAAAATTATTTTAGGGTATCAAAATACCTTACACTATCATGAAGATAAACAGAATTTGTTTAGAACAATGGATGGAAATACAGTATGCACCCTGGCTGGTATGGCTTAGTGGTTGAGTGTTGGCCTGCAAATCAAAGGGTTGCCATACAATTCCCAGTCTAGGACACATGCCTGGGTTGCCAGCCAGGTCCCCAGTGGGAGCCAAGCAAGATGCAGCCACACATTGTTGTTTCTCTCCCTCTCTTTCTCCCTCCCATCCCCTCTGTCTATAAATAAATAAATAAAATCTTTAAAAAAAAGAAGATACAGTATGTAAAATGGATTGTATCTACTTGCTGCTGTCACTATTATTACTACTTCTATAAATATTATTAATTTAATATTTTAAAGGACATATCTCCTCTTTTTTAAAGATTCTTAAAATATTTTATTTAGTTATTTCTAGAGAGAAGGGAAGAAAGAGAAGGAGAAAGAGAAGGAAAGAAAGAGAAGGAGAAAGAGAAGGGAAGAGAAGCATCAATGTGTAGTTGTCTCTCGCATGCCCCCTACTGAGGACCTGGCCTGCAAGCCAGGCATGTGACCTGAGTGGAAGTCAAGCTGGTGACCCTTCTGTTGGCAGGCCAGCACTCAATCCACTGAGCCACACCAGCCAGGGCATAATTCAATATTTTGAACTGGCATTTGATCTTATGCCTAATACATGCTCTTCAAATATCTTCATGGCTAACTTCCTCATTTTATTTAGTTATCTGAGAACATTACCACAGGAAACATCACTTCTTGGAGCAACCTGTCTTCAATAACCCTGCCCCATCTTTCCACCCTGTATTGCTCCCCATTACATCCTGTTCCCCTAATTTATTTTTCTTCTTGCACTTATGAGCAAATGAAATGTTGCATATTTATGTGTTTACTTGTTTGTTATTGACCCCTATCCCTCTAAAGGCAAGCTTTAAGAGAAGAGGGCTTTGTCTGTTTTTGTTCATTGTTGCATGCCTGGTTCTTACAAAGTGTCTGACATGATAAAGGCTCAGGAACTACTTATCAAATAACTAAACAGTGCAATAAACTTATGAGTGAATGTTATATATTAATTACAGTAATGCAAAATTAATTTTTCATTCTGTTTTAAGTAATAGCCTCTGATGTGTGAGAAGAGGACCAGAGAACATGTCTTAGAAATCTCATCTTAAAATTTTTTATTAAAATACTCATAAAAACTATTTTGAAAAAAGTCTTCTGTGCACTTCAACAATAACCAAAAGAAATCAAGGGTTTGCCACAGTTCTCCTTATACCTTATTTATGAGTTAGGATCCCTTCTGGAAACTTCTTTCTCAATTTCACTTTTCTGTTTCCACTAGCTATTCAAGCTAACTGGTTTATGGAGTTACAACTCTTTGGGTAAAAGTTCAGTTGCCTCAGACAAAATTTGCATTTTGCCTTCAGGTTCCATGTAAAGTCCCTTACTTCAGGTTTCTTTTTATCTCTTTATACATGAACTTTGGATTTTATCAAGCTGCATAAGTATAAGTTCCACCATCTTTTTCTCCCCAGGATATCCATGAGTCTCTTTGTCTCTTTCTATCCCCTAGAAAGAAATGACATTTAAAAAGTATCAACTGTTTCAGAGGTGAAAAATATTAACTTTCCTTCTGCTTCAGCTCTTAAAGCAACATCTTTTCCACCCAAGTCCACTGTGAAATGGTTTGCAGAAACTGTCCCAATGAATCCATGTGTCTTATTCTTCATTCAAGTATAAGTATTAGGGAAAAAAATTGCATAAGACCTGTGGAGGAAAACAAATACCTACTTATTGAGTATTCTGAAAACATTATATATGTTTCAAGATGTAAGAAGAGCTGAGGCTCCAGATAGAAAGGAGAAAGTAAAATAACTCCCACTTCAAATTATGCAGGAAATACAAAGGCATGCAGAAAAACCTATGTCATGATTCCTGGAGACGTTAAGCTTATCAAAAGCAATCAGAGAGGGACTTGGGAGAGACTGGTGAAGAATATTGTAAAATATAAGAAGCCCAAAATAATGCAAATTTGATATTACTGGTAATTGGCTTATATCCCCTACCTAGCTCTCCATTGTCAAAATGCCCAAAACATGACATGAGGTTGAGTAGTACATGAGAGATTCTTGATAATTTGTGACACTGTAGTATTCGCTTTACAGGATATAAGTTTAACTATCTTTGTATCCTTACCGAAAATATTGTTTTCATTAAACTCATAACAACATGACCTCACAGTTTATGCATTGAATTCTGGAACTGAAACACCCATTAAACACCCATTAAACACATTACAAGAAAAGGCAGGCAAGTTGTATGATCTGCCAAGGCCAAGAATTTAAGTCACAGAATCAAGCACCATTTTACTATGCTCTTAATCTCTTCCTCCAGTAACTCCAGTCAGAGTGAAAAAGTAGCAAGTGAGTTCAGGTAGAGGACCTCTCTGCACCTTTCACATTACAGGTCTTCAGACCAAAGCATGTTCAAGCTAATGGGGGAAAGATTAGGGTACAAAAATGAAGTGTTCCAATTATTATACAGATTTAGACATCCCAATTGTTTAATTGAGACAATATTTGTGACTTAAAGTTTCTATAGAACTGTGTTAACTAAGAACTTCCATTACTATCTTGGGCCTGCTGCAATACTCTTCGAAGGACAGGAGAGGCTTACCCTGACAGAAGGCATGAGACAAGAAAATAAAATTGCATTATGGTCAAATTCCATGCATCACGCTACTCAACATACTGGCCCCACATACCCGATTTAATTGATCCCTCATAGGATCTTTAAAAATTAGGCATGCCACCTGGGCAGCTGTGAAGACCACATGCTCAGAAGGACCCTGTGCTTCACTTAATACTCTGCTTTTCTGTCTCAAAATTCTTAATAATTTTGGAACAAACGACACCATATTTTCATTTTGCACTGCATCCTACAAATTATGTAGTTGGTCCTGCAAAGAACTTTTAGGATGATGGCCACATTCAACTTCTTGCCCTAGATTGGAGTTACATGGTTTCTACTTTTAAAAATTTGTTATACTATACATGAGTTTTATGCAATTTCCTACATGCATTTTATACTAAACATTTTCAAAATCCTTACCCAAGGTTGTTTATTGCTTTTAGAGAGAGAAGAAAAGGGAGAGAGGGAGAGAGAGAGAAATCTAAGTGAGAGAGAGAAAACATTGATCGGTTGCCTCCCGTAACTGCTCTGACTGGGGTCGAACTCTCAACCTAGCTACGTGCCCTGACCAGGAATTGAAGCTATAACCTTTTGGTGTATGGGACGATGCTCCAACCAACTGAGCCACTTGACCAGGGCATATATTAAATAATTTTAAAAAGTTAAAAATAAATCTTTCCACAGAAATGGCAAAAAATTAATTTCAAACCTATGTTCTCAATGAGATTTAAAGGCATGCTTCTTACAAATAGATAAAATTAAGAAGAGTAAACCTAAATTTTTAAAACAAGATTTGTAATAACATTTTTTGGAGCATCTTATTTAATTTTCTAGAGAGGGAAAGGGAGGCAGAAAGACAAGTAGAGAAACATCAATGTGTGGTTGCTTCTCACCTGCCACTCCCCACCTCCCCCCGCCACCCCGCTACTGGGGACCTGACCCACAACCCAGGCATGTGCCCTAGACTGGGAATTGAACCAGCCAGCGACACTTTGGTTCACAGGCTGGTGCTCAATACATTGAGCCACACCAACCAGGGCTGTAATAACCTTTTTATTGAAAGCACTAAATAGACTTTACATGGTATATAAATAAAATTTTTAAGAAGAAAAATATAAGTTTGAGATATAATTACACAATTCAGATAAATACATATGAAAGTGAGAGAAGATAACAGAAATGGAGGTTAAATGACAGATTTAAATTAAAAATAAGGGTCATCTCCAAAGGAGAAAAAAAAGAAAATTAAAGCCAATAATAACTTTTAAAAAATCTTTCCAGGTTAGAAAAGAACCTGACACCAAAAGAAACCAAAAAGCATCACTGTGTTCGTGGCAAACTTGATAAGCAATGTGTTCGCTGCTAATTTTATTATTTAATTTCCAAGAAAATAAGTCACCTTGAAAAGTTTGAAAGGGAAAAAGACTGCATTCTTCCAAGAATGAATGTATAATCAGGAAAGTTCCACTTGTTTGTTCTTTTCTCTGCAGAAAACAATAGAAAAATGTCTAAGTTTGGGGATAGAAAGAGGCGATGACGCAGGCACGCAGCACCCAGCCAGGCTGGCGTCCCTGGTGGAGGGCGGAGGGCAGAGGGCAGGCCCAGAGCTGCAGTGCGCTCAAACGCTCTGACTAAAGATCGCTTTAAAGAGGCTAATTAGTCCACTGGGAAAGGAAAATGAATCAAATTTAAAACTCCAACATTGAAAATTCATGGGAGAAAAGAAAACTAGCATTAAACACTGAAACTAATAGTAAAAGAAAAAACTTCAGAAATCACTTAACATTACTAGGCGAAAGGCTGGAGCTGATAAGTTTAAATAATTGGTGTAACTATGGTAACTAACAGGATACAAATGAAAAAATATGCTTTAATATAAGAACAAGTTTTTTTTTTTTCTTAAATAGTAGGGCTTGCAAATCCAGGTTAAATTAATTAAAAGTATATAAATAAGGTAGGGAGGTAAAAGAGCAATTGCACCATATTTCCTACTTTTCTATAAAATGGAGCTAAGTTGTAACTTGCTGTTTTCATAAGGGGCATCACAAACACAACATTAAGTAATCTGGAAAAATTGTTAAATTCAGTGCTAATAAAGTTAAAATCAAATTCTCCATTTTCTATTCTAAAAGATAAATACATACAGAACATTCTCTATGCAATGGAGCCCAAAAAGAAAAAGAAACAGCTTGGCACAAAGAGGCATAAAATTAACACAAGTCAGACCCAGAAAAACAATTAGAAACAATTATAATAAAGTTAAATTCAAAACTAATCATAGGGTTTGAACAAAAATAACTCCAAGCCTTGGAATAGGATTAAATGACTATTATTTCAAAGGAAATACAGTACAAAACACTACTATATAGAAGACTTTTAAAAATTATAATAACAGCCCTATCTTTCTGATGAGCATGGATGCTAAAACTGTAAATAAAGTTGCAGGGAACAAAGGAGAATCAAATCTACAAAGCACTAGATGGCTTTCTCTCACTTTTGATAATTTAGCAGAGAACTGGCTCAGGAGATGTGAATTGCCTCAGGGAAGAACAGGCAGATAGCAGCACTACTTTCCAGGGGTCTCGTTTTCCTAAAAAAGATCTTTTCTAGCCTAGAAAACTTGCATTCTTACATACTCACATCGATGTTCCCTGGCACTCTGCATGAATGCATAGGGCAAAGACAAGGGCAGGGCTTCTCTCAGCTGCCTTAGGAGCCGTTGTGCACGTGAGCCCCCTCTGCTCCCGAAAGTGTGGACAGTGAGGTTTTAAAGGATCTGCCTGCACTAGTAAACATCCTCCCATAAGCCCTGTGTTAAATGGGCCCTACTCTGTTGGCGATGTTGTCCATGATTGCTTTGCACAAGAAGGATAGGCGTCCACAATTTATTATGCTGAAGGACATTCATCTGAGAAATGAAAAGTGGATTAAGTTTATAAAATTGATTAATACCATATGTCACATAAAAAGGATAAACAAGACAAATTTGTATTATCCATTTAATGGGGTAGCAAAGCAGTACTTGATAAAATATTATGCCCATTTATATTTTAAAACCCTTAGAAAGGACAAGAAGGATGGGTTCAGAATATTTATTTCAAAACATCTTGCAAGCTACTCAGTGGGGAAAGTGCTAAAGTCTTTTTCTTTCAAATCAGTAGCAAAGAAAATTAGATTTTTATCCAATTCAAAACTAATGATATTTAAATAATTCTTATTAATTTCAGAATTTATAAATCCCAAATAAGTGAAACCATAACAGAAAGAAGCAGGGAATATTTTTGTTAGTTGCAGAAGACATGATGCAGAAGCTCTAGAAATGCAATCAATTGAAAAATGGAATTCATAGAGGAAATTCAGCAATGTGGAAGACTGCAAGATTGATACAAGAAACGTAATTCCAGTTCTATGTACCAAATCAAGAATTCCCATTAGAAATAGCAACAAAACTTAAATAAGAATTATCCAAATGAGAAAAGTGCATGATCTATAGGTATAAAACTGAAAAAAAGCCTATTTTATATTCGTATCTAAAAAAAAAGTATATCCATTATTCTTTTATATTTCTCAATAGTGTTAAGATTTTAAACCTTCCCAAATTAATCCAAAGGTTTAATTTGACTAGAATAAAAGTATAATGAGATCCATTTTGAATATTGAAGAAACAATTTATCCTCCATCTGTTAGAAACCAGGTAAGAATTGTCCTTGAAATTTTTCAAAAGAAAATTAGCAAGCCATATTCTTAAAAGAAATTTCTTACATGTCTACTTAATAGTTATAATTCTTCCCTGGTGCTATCTGTTATATCATTTTACCATGTATCTGTTAATCTTAATATTTTCTCATAATTTCACATTTTGAAAAAGTATTTGTAATAAAAAATAAGGCATATTATAATTTGGGTCTACAAAACTAATTTTTAAAAGCACCAAGCCCCACTAATTATCAAAGGAATATAAGTCAAAGCTACAATGAAAAATGTTTACCTTCCATGTCTGTTAAATTCACATTTTTAAAAAAATGGTACACTTCCAAAAGTGGCTTCAATAAAACAAAAATTTTTTCTCATTCATATTTGGTAACAGAGCAGGTTGGAAGTAAAATTAACAGACCAATTTATAATTATATGGAATACTTACAAATTATCATACAAATTTGAATTATAATAAGTCTATATTCTAAAAGTAAGTAAACAACTTTAAAATATGGAAAAGTCTGTTAAAAATTTTCTTAATAGTCTGTATAGTCAACAGCATAAGAATAAGAAAACAAATTATGGCACTTATACAAGGAACTTAATGCTGTCATTAAAATAATCATTATGAAGATTATATAGCAGCATGGAAATACTTACAATAATTTTATCATAGGAAAACACAAAAGCAAAATAGAAAATGATGCAAATAATAACAAAAATGGAAATTCACTAAACCAATAAACTAGTAGTTCATTTTTAAACAACAAAAAGAAAATCCAGTTCCTTTAAATTACAGTCTCTACTCAGTAATTAAAAGTATTCACTTCAATATGTTAATCCACATTACACTCCTCATTTAAAGATAAAATTCCACCTTCCTCCCACCCCAGGTAGGGCGAGAACCTGGAGAAAAGTAATTCTTATCCTTATTCCCTGCTCCTCCTTCCTAGATTGCCAAAAGGATTTAGGCTCCTCTTACCACAGACCTTCCCTCACCCTGTGAAGTGATCCTACCATTTTTCTTAATAGACTGTATATTTTAGAGAAGTTCAAGACTCAGAAAAATGGAGAGGGAAGATAGAGAGTTCCCATGTTCCCCTGCCCACACATATGCATAGCCTCCCCCATTATGAGCACCCCCTGCATTTGTCAGCATCAATGAAACACACACACAGATGAAAATCACCCAGAGCCTGTACTTTTACATTTGGTTCACTTTTCGGTGTCGTACATTCTAAGAGTTTGGAGATATATAAAGTTACATGGATACATTGTTACATTGTACATTGTAGTATCATAGTGAGTAGTTTCACTGCCCCGAAAATATTCTGTGCTCCACCCATTCATCCTTAACCACTGGTTAGGCAGAACCATCAGCTCTGTCTTCTATGGCCCCTTGTGGCCAGTTGTAAATGCATGCTCCCTCGTTCTTTGCCCCATAGGGATTGCAGTAACCAAAAGCGGCCCTCTACTTCCTCTGCCTCCCCCTTGGACTTGACAGGAGACCCGAAGGAAGACCCCTAGAACATCCCCTCTAGGCCTGATGGGCAAGAGGCAGCAGTGTCTCTCCCCACACCGGCGCAGTCTCTCATCAAAGTCACTTTTTCTCTCCATTTTCTTCACCGTTTCGCACTCTTAAACTGTAAGATCCTAAATGGCCTCACAGATCGTAAATGGTCACTGTTATTTCCCATTTATTTTAGTGACTAAAAATAAATTTATAAATATTAAAAACAAGAAAAGATAACTCAGTCAGGAATCATAATGCCAAGATTCTTCTTGAATCCCTACTACTTACAAGTTTTGATCCATATCTTTAAACTCACCAAGTTTCTATTTCCTCACCTGCAATAAGAATAATACACAATAGCTGTTCTATTTCTGCAGGATATTATAATAAACAGAATTTGTTTACTAGAAATATTATATCAAGATAAGCTAGCCACATTGCAACAATTAACTATTTCATATACAGAACTATTCCTATATATTGTTTTCTTCTTAATACATGTGAATTGCTTTGCTCTTTTAAGTGTGGGAATGATCAGAAGTGAAATAATTAGAAGTGAATACCAAAGTCAAAATTTACTGTTACAACTTATTCATTACGCTTATCAAAGTATTCACTGAGCATTAAAAAAAAAAAAAAAAAAACCTGTTAATGTTTGAACGAAACATCTTGTGAGAGACTTTTTTTAAAACCAAAATCAGCAAAATAAGATGTAAAGGATCTGGAAACAAAAGCATGTCAAAGCTTTGCTTATAATAAGCACAAAAGATATTGCTGGGCTTAGACACTTTAAAATCTAGTGAAATGAGTTTAGTGTTGAAAGAAACTTTTCCTTGAAGATTATCACTTTTATTTAGGTACAGATGAAATTGTTTGTTTTAATTAAATAAGAGTTGATTTAAAAACCTTAAATACTTTAAAATTAATAATTGTTCACTTTAATTCTTTTAATTTAATGAATTTCTTCTTTAAGAGTAATTCCTTTGTAAGTAGTGGCAACTCATATCTAATGTCACTATGGAATAATAACGGAAGCACTTTGCTCTAGGCTTTCCTGGGGTGGTTCTCTCAAGCTGGGAATCCTTGAAGGCAACATGGCTCTGAGAAGACCCGAGCAGAGGGCGCGTCAGGGCCTGACTCCCGCTGGCTGAACCTCCATTTATTTGTCCTTATCCTCCCTTCTTCCCTTTGTCTCCCTCAGCTCCCTAACTGATTTCCTCTAGGTATGGATACGGTAATTAGGAAGGACCTCTGTTCTCAAGGAATCTTTAACGCATTGAAGAGTACATGTGTGGGGGCAGAGGGACTTTCTAGAACTCCTTGCCAATTCAAATCTCAGCCCCCCTTTCCCACTCCCCTCAACACAAGGACCACCCTGTAAGGCCAATGCCTCTGCCTTGTTGAGCAGTATTCAGTCACAGGGCATCACCCCTGCCTTTCCTGTCAGCGCTCTCACTTTCCCAGCTTAAACATGAGTCAGAACAGCATAACAAACAGCGCAGCATTCTAATTCGAGTAGTTTAAAGTAAAGCAATACTCCCAGCCAATAATGGCATACCCCTAAAGAGAGAAACTTCTTTACATATTTCCTAATAATGGCAAAATTATATGAAATTATATATATGTACATATACATATATGTATATATCTTCTGGAGATACACATATCTTCAGAAAAATATTAATAAATAATTTTGAAATGTGAGTTGTTAAATTTAAATACTGTGGTATTAGTGATGAAGTGTGGTAGTTCAACAGAGCGTGGAAATGGTTACAGCGCTTTTTGCAGAATTACATAATATTAATGCTGGACATCACCCAAAGTCATTTCACAGCTTGTATGTGAGCACCCTCAGTGATAAAGTGACCTGCCCAAAGGACTTTGCAACATCAGGACGCGAGGTCTCCTCACTCTGGGCCTCCTTCATGTATTGGATGTGTGTGTGTTTTACAAAAGATCACATACCTCTTAGCTTTTGTTATAAATCTATTGGAAAATATTTGTTGAAATTATCAACCCAAGACTTCAATGGGTCTCTTGTGACCAATAAGGGTCAAAAGAGACAAAAAAGAGGAGCGAGTCTGCCAGCAGACTGTCCTAGTGACCTTATATTCCCTGCATTGCAACTGGTGACATCCATCTTGGTCCCTTCACCCCCTCAGGAGCATAGCTCAGAAATTTGACATGAACTAGTGGGCCCCACATTCCCTTCAAGTTATAGCACTAACTGTTTCTGCCATATTATTCCCCTAATTGTTGAACATGGTTCACTGCTTCATTCTCCCCCACACACCCACTGTATCACCAGATTCTGGCTAAGCACATAGGTCTTGGCCCTCATATTTCAAAATTGCCAAAACAAAGATATCCAGTTTCTCCTCAGAAATGGCAAGCCTCAGCTTCCCCACAGTGGTCACAGTGCCAATGCTGTAAATATACATCTTCTTGGAGTGCCACCCAACCTTCATGAGTGTCAGCCACCTCACAGGGTAAGAGACCACTGTTCTTGCTGCCTACACATTGCTACTGTACCTGGGAATTAAGAGCACTCTAGTCCCTCAAGCTAGGGATGCTACTAAAAGGAAACTTTGGGTCTAGAGGGAGATTAATCTTCAGGCCCCAGGAAGTCTAAGGCTCCAGAGCCATCTGACCTTCCCTCTTGATATAGGAGACATTGCCTAATGCAGTATACAGACTGGATGAAGGGCCAATGCCCAGAAGGAGCTGCGAATTCAGCTCAGGTTTCTACATTTTGTCTTCTTCCCTGGTCCTACACATTCCTTCCCTTCCCACCCATTTTCCACTCAGCCTGGAGCCCAAAGAATAGTCTGATGGGTGAACGTTTACAAATTCCTTTGCTTAATAAAGGTCTTCATGGGATGATACAAAATTAGGATTCAGGAGTAATAAACAACGTAATATTTTTCCATTTATATGCCAGATATGTTTTGATATCTCTTTTAATTATTTACTTATGTATTCAGAAATCATGTACAAATATATAAAATTATACATTGGAGAAACCAAGAGCAATTAAAAATACAACCATAGGTGCATTTAATTTGTTACTATGGGAAACAGAGAAAATCAGATCTTAGGTGCTGGAATCAAACTGCCTGAGTTCACACCACAGCTCAACGGTGTGCTTGCACGGTGACCTGGGCAGGCTATTTAACATACCTGAACCTGGTTCTCATGTGTTAACTGCAGGGAAAAGGTTTACCAGCATGTGTGACACATGCATGAGCACTTTGTATATACTACATTCCTAAAAGAAGATAATGGAGGAGAATATTGCAGTTGTAAATAAAAGGTTGTAAGAAAACAACACAAAAGTCCTTCAACAGGTAAATGATATAAATAATTGTGGAACATCCTACCATGGAATACTACTCCACAATTTAAAAGAATGAACTCTCTTTTCTCTTAAGCAAATACAAATTTTGTATTGTTGTTCAATTAAAGTTGTCTCTATTTTCCCCCATTACTCTCCCTGACACTACCCACCCACACCTCCCACATTCCATCCTCCCCGCACTGTTGTCTTGGTCCTTGGGTCCTTTATGTATGTTCCTTCACTTGACCCTTCCCCTTCTTTCCTCTGTTAAAATAATGAACTCTTAACATGCACAACAACCTGGTGGATCTCAAGAGAGTAATCCCTTGATGAACAGACAGACTATAGAGTTTTCCAAGAGGTCTGGGGAGGGAAAAGAAGTAAAGTGTCTTTGGCTATGAAAAGACAGCACAGGAGATCCTTGTGATGCAAATATTCTATGTCTTAACTGCAGTGGTCACATAAATCTACAAATGTGATAAAATGTCAGAAATCTAAATACACACATACATGAAAAAAGAGTGCATGTAAAACTGATGAATCGGAATAAGCTCTACGGGTTGCATCCATGTCAGTCCCCTGGTTGTGATATTGTACTACAGTGATGCAAGATTCAATTTCCCTGGGGGGGAAATTGAGTGAAACATTCCTAAAATATCTCCATATTATTTTGTATAATTGCATGTGAATCTACAGTTATTTCTAAACCAAAACTTAAGAAAATTAACAATGCTAAAACAATTTTCTGGGGATTCTATAATTAAGTCACTGTGCCTTTGGTCTTTACTTGTTCAAGAAAGGCATCTGAAAAAAATCTCCCCCCAGAATGTAGTGGTAATAAATGTATTTTTTTAAGTTATTGAAAATCCTTTAAAAATGTAAGCTTAAAATTGATAGACAAATACTTTTGCCAACCATGTTTTTCCTTTGAAAAGAAAGGAATAAAATTAATCATTCATTGACAATTTACTTGCTATCTGTGATCTGCATGTTTAGTGCTGACCTTCCTGATTTTCAGCAACCAAATCAAAAATAGCTCATCCTGGCCTCCTGATATCTACAATCTAGTAGGAGTCCAAGATCAGTTGTGCCTAGGTGCTTTATACACACACACGTGCACACAAAGGAAGGGCAGCCAGAAGGTAGTAGGAAATGAGAGCAGGGAACAGAGAAATTTTGTTCGCAGATGCCTTTTCTGTTCTTTCCACCTGGTTCACTTACAATGTCAGATATTTCTTCTTTGGTCCTCACTTCCCCAAGTTATTTACCAGATTCTAAGATGGGTCATATAAGTCACCAGGGAAGGAAAGGCTGATTGCTCGTGTTTACATGAGTCACACAGGCCAGAATGAATCAAGGTATCCATGGTCCTACAAGTATTCTATAGGGTCTGGCATTTGCCTCAAAGCTGTTTGCTGGACTACAGTTATACCTTTTTTATTTTTTGCACTACTAATTCTTTATCATTTTATTTACAAGTTTTCCATCTCACCCACGACACTGGCAAAAATTCTCTGTATTTCTTCTGCCTCCTGGAAGTCCTTGATTCAAGCAGTCATAGACAAACTAGTGTTGTAAAATTCTCAAAGCCCCAAGTACCAACATTACATTGACAATAAAAATATGTATACATCAGAGTTGAAAAACAATGGAAACTATGAAGTTAGTTTAAAAAACATCACTGTGCTAAATATCAACTTTTAACAAGTGGAATCTAAATTGTTTACTAATATAGGGCTTTTCAAATTACTTGAGCTGAAGAACCAAGTATCCAAATAATACATATACAAAATTCAATAAAAATGATTTATTAGAAAAATGAAAAGAAAATGTGAAGGCATAAAAATAAAACCTTCAAATTTTATTAAATTATGTAGAATTACTACGTCAAGTTGATGTAAAAAATTCTAGGCACTTAACCCTCAGTTTCTGGACTAACTTCAGTAAAAGTAGTTTATGAGCCACCACTAGTCTATCAACCACATTTTGAGTCGCACTGAACTAGAGAACATTCTGCCATCCGGTCACCCTTTCTCACTTCCTTAAACTTCTCCAGTATTTGCCTGCGAACTGCCCCTCTCCACTTTCTTTTCTCTGTTGCTGCTCTTGGCAAAGAAAGACTATTAAAAAAGCTCCCAAATCTACATGGTCCTCCACATGTGTGCACGTTGTCTCGTTTAACAACAACAACAAAAAATTGGCAAGGCCAAATTTATTAAGCCTGACACTTGGCCTTTACTTTCTCAATAGTTGAAAGAACCCTGTAGAGTAGGAATTATCTTGGGGAAATCAAAGTAAGTCAACTTGTAAGTAGCAAGACAAAAAGAAATCTTGATTTCTTTTTTCAAAACTTGAATGGTCTCTAAACCACTTCTTTCTCCTACTGTAATGTACTAAGACTATTGTTCCTATGCAAATCACTTCAGTATGTAATCATATGCATTGTCCAACATGAAGAACTCAATACATATTTTTTTAGATTTCCTTCCATGGCTATTTAATTACTCATGTATATGTTTCCTTACTTCCCAAAAGTGAGCACACTCTTTAAGATATAACTTTTTATATCTTCCACAGCATCTAACACAGAACAAATCAACATTCCATAAATATGGAATAAGAAAAACTTGTATCAGTTATCTTACCGTTAATGAAAGCCTTATATGTGCATAATGTAATATTTTCAGAAAACTAAAGAAATACTTCAAAGTGAAAGGAGTATTTCCATTCAGAAATAAAAATATGAAAACATAATTTTAATTATCTTTGATGATTAAAAAGGTTCTAGAAATCAGTTTTCATTGCCTTGGCAAAATATATGTAAGAGAGCAGTTATGGTTATTGTTTTTTTCTGTAACTTGGACCATTGCAGTTATTTAGCAAAGCTTTTTGGAGGACCCTGAAGACAGGGCTGAATTTCCTGATGGTTAATGAGGACCCTCAGTCAATAACAAGAATATCCCAGTTGTCTGACCAACCTCAAGAAGCAACTGATGACCCACGCTGGCTAGTTTTCTAATGCACACTGCCATCTTGGACTTGCTTCTCAGTTGACAGAATTCCTACATCTGCTTTAAAAGCTTTCTACTTTTTATTTTACCAAAAGCCTCTTTAAACATTGCCTATGTGCTCTGAAGCTTTTTTAAACAAATCGGAGCTTTTCATATCTCTAAAGCAGCTGTAAGGACTTTATATTTTCACAAAGGGAATAGAAGATGGAGTCTGTAAAGAGTGGCTCATGGGAGTCTTTGTACTTATAAATAAAATGTCTTAATAACCTTATTCATGTAAACAAAATAATAAAAAATTATTAAAACCATGAAAAATAATATGTTGACCAGTGCAATTACACAAATGGATTCTATCTACTCCTGTGGAAAAGAAAAATGAAAATAACAATAATTTCCTAAAATCGGACACATTAGAAAATTATATTTAGGTTCCTAAGAAAGGTTTTAGTCACAATTTTAATGGATCAGATTGACATATAATAATATAATTCTAATATTTTCTAGCGTTCCAGGCAAACTTTAAAGTGTCAATTGTAGTATGTACAAAAGATAAAAATGAGGTTGTAAAAAATTATGATGAACCTGTTTCATTTTGATAATAGCTTCTTCATTTATACTCTGAGTTCTGAGTGATCAGATTGAACAGGAGGTATCTGCTCTCTACTCCCAATACAGCTGGGAACAATTTCCAATATATTTACATAGTAAATTATTTTATTGATAAAACCATCCTCATCTTTCATCCAATATTAATATGCTTCAGCAATAATTGATCATTAAATTATATATTTTTGATAGGGAAGAAAAACTACTCATGAGACACACTCAGGAAAAGTAAACATTTTAATTGATGATATAAGAAATTTCTTTTAAGGCTAAACAGTGCTTGTTGCTTATATACATCTATATCTATCTGTATCTATATGCATCTCCATATAAATAGTAGCTAGACACTCTTTTACCAATTCCGGATGTACTACAGCTCTTTCAGAGATAAATGTAACTTTAATGGAAGTAGATATCCTGTGGCTAACAGATATCCAATGGGGTCTCACAAGAGTTTGTCGAATGAATGAATCAATGAATGAATGAATAAACCAATAAACAAATGAACAAATAAATGAATGAATAGGTTAATGAATAACTAAATAAAAATGCAGATAAAACTATGCCTAACCAAGACTGAGTAGAAGGTTATGTTAGTTTTTCTACTTCCTGAGATCTCTAACTGTACCTGGAATGATTTCCAAACTCTAGGCATTTATTAAATAAAGATGTGTTGTTTTTACCAAGAAAACATGGCTAACATTCCCTACTCCTTCACCAGAAAATACCATGAAGAATTTGCATATGTTCGTTTTAAATTAGTAAATTTTCACTGCACTCTCTGTTTTCCTATTAAGAATGCTTATTCAGCTGGAGAGATTTTTAATGTCTTCCATAGGCTTTCATAAATATCACCTTCATTATGTAAGAAGTCCATTTTTTCCCTCAACAGTTTACAAATTACAGTTTGAAAGGCTATGTTTAAAAAAAACAACAAATAGAACAAAATAGAACAAGAGGGTATAAATAAAGTCCAAAGCCCAAATCTCTGCAAGGTGTAACAGAAAATAAAGAGTTCAGAAGAGAACATTAACCCTGCCTGTCCCCACTCACTTGACCACAGAGGAGAGTGCTGAAGATGACCGACGGGCTCTGCCACTTACTACCTGGGTCTGAATCCAGCCTCCCCACTTTTCAATTTGTTTCAGAGGACAAGTGACCTCTCCGTGCTTCAGTTTTCTCATAGGTGGATACTAAGCACATCTACCCTATAAGCTTATCAGGAGAATTAAATAAGAAACGTGTGTACAATGTGTTCAGTAAATGTTAACTATCATTAGTACAAAAAATCCGTACTCTTCTTCTGAAAAAGAGACATTCTAAAATTACATGTATTCTTCCAGTATCACTTGCCTTAAAGTTGATTTGTGAATTAAGTACTTTTCTCTTTTTAAAATTTAATATGGATTATGATTTTGTATTTAATTCTTGTTCTGGTCTTATTTTAGTCATGCTTGTGGAGGGTAAGAGTGGAAGAGTTGTGTGAAACAAAGATCCCTTCATTGAAAAAACATGTTATTTATTCTACAATAGACGGCAAGAAGCCGGCGTAGACACCCTCACGTGTGCCCTTCGGTTCCTCCTACAACCCCTGCTCCCACCTTTTAATTTCTCCACTTCCTGAAGGCTCTTTGTGACCTCATGATGTTCCTTCAATATAAAACAAGGTGGTTAAAAGTAATTCTCACTCAAGTACTAAAGGGACATCACTTTTCCCACAATGTTTACATTTTAAAAGGGAGTTCTCCGTAATAGTCATGCTCACCATACTTTCTAAGTCTCAACTAGTGAAATTTCAGTCACTGTCATATCAACTGTACAATAGCAAGAGGCAATCTTAGAATCCATAAGGACAAGTACACATTTGACAAAAGGCAAGAGAAGTGAACCTGAAATGATGGCCTGGTAAGTCTAATATCAACAGTAACATAATAAAACAGGACCAAAGAGATGAAATTTGTCAAAATCTGGAGGATGATAGAATCATGAGCAATAAGCAGCGTAGTTTTATAAAGAGCAAATCATGCCCAACACAATCAATAGCTCTTTTCAGCAGCATAACAAAATTAGAGGATGAAGGAAATCAGGTAAATGCTGCCTATTTGCACCATCGCAATGCATTTAAAATGGTCCCTGTGAGTTTTAAATTCAACTGTAGATAAAACTGATTCAGCTATGAATGCTTTCTAAAAAGGCCTACAAAAAAAAGTAAAATGTCATAGATAATGACAATGGAGACCATTGAGGTATGCTGGCATTAATAAAGCTCATTCATAGCACTTCCTGAACTGATGAGAGGAAAAAGTCTATCAGAATTGTGTATAACATATTTAGTGAATAGCACATTTCATGGAACACAATTAGGCAGATTTTAAAATACAATGGATAATCTACAAAGATCTTAGGTGAGATTTTAAAATACAATGGATAATCTAAAAAGAGCTTAGGTGAGATTTTAAAATACAATGGATAATCTAAAAAGAGCTTAGGTGAGATTCCTGCAACAACCATCTCTTGACTAAAATAAAACAGACTGAGATAAGGAAAAAGCCCTCAGGACTAAACATCAAGAAATCCTGGATTGTGTGTGCTGTTCGTCTTCCCTAATTGCAGCCTTCACTGACTCATTTACTGTCTGGGCTTCATTCCCACCCTGACTTTAAGACTTAATATGATATGACAGGAGCCTGATCGTGCCCACTGAATGCATTGGCTCTGACCAGAAGAAGTTGATGTGACGAGTATATAGACACTTTTTCAGCTCTGACACTCCTGCTCCTAGCTGAGAACAAATGTAATCATAGCTTTGATTCAGAGATTCTTTCCTGGCCCACAGTCTGTCTAATTAGAGAAAGAAAGAAAGAAAGAAAAGGGGAGAGAGAATAAATAGTTACAGGGCAATGAAATAGGAATCAATAATACAAATTTGTAAAAAGTTCTAGAATGACCCAAATTTAAAAAAAAAAATCCTCAGAGAGAATAGGGTCGCCTTTTCAAAGAGGCAACGTTTGAATGGGGCCTTGAAGGCCAGGTAGGGGAGGGGTGGGAGCTGAGGCCCACGCCACACAAAGGGACAACAGGCACAGGAGCTCTCCTCACGGGCAGAAAGAGAAGAGTAAGCCCCATTCAGGCTAGCTCAGAATGCTCCTTTGAAGAGTAGATAGAAGGACACTTATGACAGAACTTTGTAAAACATTAAATGTGAAAGATTTAAATTACATTATGAGCAGTTTGAGATTGCTTTGAAATAAAATTACCTGTAGGATAAAATCTAAGAGAAACTTAAGCCCAACATGAGCCTGAACATGGCAGCATCAGCACTGCTGAGCTTTGCCACCTCTCTAACGCTGCTGTCAAATCCTAAGCAGGGTGGGGAGATGCCGCATGCAGCGTGGAGGATGGGTTTTGTTATGGGGACACGTACTAATAACAGAGCCCAGCATGACTCACATGTGTGGGACATGAAGCCTCCTACAGATCAGCATGGGTTTGCAGGCAGCAGCTGCCACTACCCTCCTCTGCGGTTATGCTCACTGTGAGGAGGGGAGTCTCAGTGTTCCCATCGTCCAAGCTTAAGAGCATGGAATCCCTTCTAACACCTTCCCTCTGTGCTGTAATTTCATTGTAACCCATCATGTTCCTTGTACTTATTTGTCATTTCCTGTCACGCTGGCACCAACAAATCTACCTTCTTACGTGAACAATTACATGACTCCCTACCTGGGGTCTTCCATCAAACTATGGCCTTTCTCCCTCCTCCAGTCCATCTTCCATAGCCACTTAGAATATAAAAACACCGCTTTTGTCCTGTTTCATTTTTGTTTGGTCGAAATTCATCAACTGTCTCCATTGCTTCTATCAGTGATTCTCAAACTTCATGGACATAAAAATTATGTCTGATTTTTTTTAATGTGGATTCTAGTATGTTCCTTTCTGTTCTGATTCAATTGTGCTGCAATCTTAGAATTTTCATTTTTTTTTAGCATACAAACATTTGGTGTTAGTTCTATTAAGTATTTTAAGGACAGTTCTAAGAATAGAGATCAACTATTCTTATGATCTATGTTTGAATGATGAATACCTGCTACCAAGTATCATTAAGAGTCATTTATATGCAATCACTTTACTTATGTGTGATTATCAAGAAAAAGGAATATCATATATAACCTATGCATGTGCATAAAACATATCAATCTTTTTAACTATCTGAACACATAGTACTATATAAGTACCAGATGGTTACTAACTGGCCCCACGATATCTGTTGAGATGGCTTACAAGTTAAAAATAAAACATGCTAAATTCTGGATAGGCATGTTCCGAGGGAGCTTGATTCATGGTCCTAGCATCTTACATTTTAAATAAGTATCCAAAAAGTAACCTTTCACCAGGAAGGAAAGACTGTCCTCTTGAGGAGCATTAAGTCATAACATAAGTACTTTTTCCCCCTTTTCTCCACTGGGAGAAGTTGGTAGTGATGGAACATTTAACTTACTTCTCCTATCATCATACTTCATCCATGAACACTCAAACTAGAGACTGGTACCTGCCTTCTTTCTAAACGTAATAAAGTGATCAAGCAGCAAACATACTTGCTATAGCCAGAAGATGACCAGAGCAGAGTGAAACTGAGAGGCATGTTACACAGGAATAGCTTACATTCCCAGAAATTAGCACTCAAGGATTCATAAAGTTGACATTAGTCAAAAGGTGTCACACTAGGTATTTGAGACTTACAACTTCCCAGTCACCAAATGGAAGAAGAGAAGCTTAGAAGTGAGAGGTTTCAGGGTATATAACATGGGGGAAAAGTAGGTTTGCAGAGGAAATAATACAATAATTAATAAATAATAATACAAGAACTAACTTTACATTTTGCATACTCGCAACTGTAAACCTGTTTTTTCCCCACGCTGTATAGCCATCTCTGGAGAACAGGGGAGAAAGAGACTATATCTCAGTGAGGTCACCAGACCAGTGAACTGAACCACCAAAGTCCTTACGAAACCACCAAATGAACCCGAAGAAAGATCTAGCATTTCTGCAGGCCAGAAAGGACCAATAGCCACAGTGGTTAGATAATTGCATGACAATCACTGGAATGGACAAGCCCATCCCACATCCACTAACAGTGTTTGGGGCTGAAAGAACCCTGATACTCTCCCAGGCCATCGGTTGCTAACAATTTAAAATCAGCTCTCCAGAGTTTTATAGAACCTCTGCTCTGTCTGCTAGAAAGAGGGCATTGAGTTAGAGAGTGTATAATAATAATGTGTATATTAATAATTCTTTTCATTTTTTAATTATCGTAAGTTCAGCATGGTACAAAGTAACAAATTTTGGATTGGAACCAAAGACTTGAATTCTAGTACTGACTGAAATATTTAAAAGCTGGGTGAATGATATAAACATGATAAACCATAGTTCTATATCTGTGAATTAAGAGTAGTAATTTTTGTAGTGCTCACCAAAAACAGACCATTGAAACAAATGACATATATTGTATTATCATTCATAGTATTATTAGATTCTCCAGCTTCATTATTCAACTCTCAATTTTTGGTAGGTATAGTAAAAGTAAAAATTTCATACAACACCAAATTTTATTTTACTCATTAAAAGTTTTTTAATGAGTAAAGATCATCTCTAGGGTACTCATCTAACACTCAAACCCAAAACTTCATATCCAAATGAACAAATGGAACTATATGTTTTCTAAGTTTCCCTTTGGTTTTTAGGATTTTGAAGTTCTCTTTTTCCTTCACTCTTAAAAAAATCTTCTATTAGAACTAATTACAAGTATTAGCATTGTCTAATTTCACTTCTTTACAAGAACTAATGAGAAGCAATATAATCAAATGGTAGCAGAAATCTATAAAAGTGGGGGAGGAATAAGAGGGCAAAAAGTTTAAAAGAAACAGACTGAAAAATCAGCTAAAGTAGTAATCAAGAGTTAACTTTTTCATCTCACTTAACAGAGTATTTTATTAGACATATTTCACATGCTTATTTGATGGCCTAAAACAAACAAAACCTTTGAAAATGATTGCAGTTGAAGCTGAATTGTTCTTGGATAATGAGACAGGAAGCAAATGTCACTTTCTGATTCAGATATTGTATGAAGGGATCACCGGTCTGAAATAAGATAGTTAAAAACGTCGCATTACCTGCTGTGAACTTGAACTGTCCAGAGAGAAATAGCTCCTAGGAGTCCATTTCTTGGCAACCTGTGCAATGGCACAGAGCATTCTCCACTTTGTTCTTTCCCTGCATGTTGGGCCGAAGCATTGCTGGAACAAATCAGAAACACAGAGCCCAATCCAGCATTTGTGATATTTCATTACCAGCAAGTTAGTGTGTCCCCTGATTCAAGGACAGACACTGTGGCACAAACACCTGGTACTACAAGGATTTTTATTTTGCCCATAAACACTAAATTGCCTATGTATATAACTCAAATATCAAAATTAAATAATTTTAAATGAAACATGGTAATGCAGATTGCTAAAGAAATCAAGCAGAAACTGAGGGAAGCCAAAGAGAAATTCACATCAGAAACCTGTCTACTTTCCCACTGAGGCTAAAGTAACCACGAATAATTTTAATTAATCTGCCATAAAATGTCACAGCCTAAATGAGTTCAAAGGATTTCAATTCAATCCATAGTGCATCACAAATACCACCGTGAACCAGAGTCAATGCCGCAGCTTTAAATCTGTGAAACATGCAGATAAGACGACAGGTGTATGCATAAAAGAATAAAGTATAGTAGAAACCAATTACAGGAAAGTCATTTTTCTTCCATAAGAAAAAATTTTATTATAAAAAGAAAAATTACTACAATGAAGGGGACTGTAATTTCTCTAATGATTGAAGTATCTACATACTTTCTTGATGAAATGAATTTCACTAAAGGTGAATTATAAATTGTCCAGCTTGCTATGAATATTATGGTTCTACCAAGAATTGTACCACCTGTGCTGAAAGATATATTCACCACTTCATGTTCTAAACAATCTGATGTAATTAATGGGGCAGTTATAATTAACATGTTTTTATATCTAAGATTAAATATGCAGATGGTTATAAAAGTCTAGGCTACATCTGGTTCCAAACAAATGCCTGACAAAGGCTCTCTTGCTTGATTTGTTACTTAAATATTTGACAGGGTACAGAATCTAGTATGTAATTTTGCAGGTGAACATCAGCACTCAGGTAGTCCTATTGTGGATATCTTTATATTTCAGATCCATAGCACTTTTTCTACCCTCAGCAGATTGCTTTTGGTGGCAGCTGAACACTTAGGCACAGCAAAGATGTATTATTAGCAAAAATTCAGCTTATTATTCAATTATCAATGGATGGTTGAACTCTCAAAGTAGACTAAGTATGACTTTGATAACTATGCAGAAGTTCTCAAAAGGTTTTAAAATAGTAATATCACAAAATGAAGCTTTTGTGGATTTTTTTATTTGCTAAGACATTTCTGTCTTTTTCTCGTTGAATATAACTAAGATCTTGTTACGTCAAAATGGACTTTAGGCTGCTGATATTTCAGAAGTGCTGATCCATTATGTTTAAAATACAACATAGATAAGGGGTAAGATCTGGATTTGTTACTTTTGGTTAAAAAATATGTTAGCCAAAACATTTTAGTAAGTATTTGACTCAACGACACGGTTAATTATCATTACTATGAACTCACATTACTTGTATGACCTTGAGAAAGTTCTTTCATTTCTCTGGCTTTTGGTTATGGTGACAGTGAGAATGATATTTCATAACATTTTCTAATGATTAAATATCTCAGAGTCTAATACAGTTGCAGACATAACGTAGAGATATTCATTATGTTGAGTTTCTTTATGCTTTGTATAAACATTTTCCTGTTTTGTTCTTTACCTCCCTCATCCTCCTCTTCTTATTTTCTTTCTTCCTTCCTAAAAATAAGGTTTTTTGAGTTGCAGAAAAGAAAAAAAATAACAGAAATTTAGGCAACTTTCATTTCTCTACTATAAAGTTTTTCATGCCTGCATTACAAGCACCATCACGTTGTCTTGAATTTGTCCTTATTTCTCTGTTTTTGCACTGGAATATAAATTCTGTAAGAGCAAGAATATGCATTTTCATCTTTTGATCCTTAGATCCCAGAACATTTAGAATGTAAAATAAACTAACCATGAGTACTTACTGAACAAATCAATGAAACATCGGGAATGTAAAAGTCATCCTTTAACAGTAAGGATCCCAGAGCCTTACTCTTGACTTGATCTTTGTCTCCATGCTTCATTTGATTTGAGAATCTGTCACTGGAAAAAAAGACTGGAGATAAGAAATAGTTTTATTTCCAACAAAGAAAGTCTTCTATATTTCCTCTAAATCTCATTTGTCAACTGGCCAGCCTTTCCTTAGCTCTTCTCTTTCTTTAGGTTACTTTATCACATGCAGCTAAGAGCAAACACATGACAGTTTCAACATTTGCCTGGAAATCATCATGATCAAGTCCAAAGTACATGAGGAAAGGTGTCTATCTTCCAAATTACCACAGGCCACAATTTTAGCAAATATTTTGCTCCTGCATAACAAGGGTCATAATTGTTTCTAACTTCCATTCACCATCTTGCTACAAAATCGATAGAACAAATTTTGGGATTTTGTTATGGCAACATTCTGCTTCTAGGTATCAGTTTCCATATCACATATTGCTGCATACAAATCCCTTCAAAACTTAGTGACTTAAAAGAGCAAACATTGATTACTTCCACAAGTTTAAGCATGACTGGGCATTTATACCAGTCTAGTGCAGGCCCAGCTGTACTCATATGGAATCACTCACGCATCTGCAGTCAGCTGGTGGGTTGCCTGAAAACTGGCTGATCTAAGAGGAACCCATCTGGGACAATTCAATCTCCTCCACTCCATGTCTTTCATATTTGTTGAGAGGCTAGCTTGGGCTTGTTCTCATAGTGGCAGATGGATTATAGAGGAAAGTGGAAATGTGCAAGGCCTCTTGAGACCTAGGCTCAGAACTCACTTCTGCAATATTTTATTGCCCAAAGCAAGTCAAAAAGCCAACCATAGACAAGAGATGGTACTGGGATGGAAAGGATATGTCAAAGATTCTGAGAAGATGGCAGAGTAAGAAGCACCAGGAATCTGTCTAGACAACAATTGCACTGGCAGAATCTGGCTGATATAACTATTTTTGAACTCTGAAGTCTGTTAAAGACTTGGAACTTCAGCTGTAAGGCTTAGAGGGTAAATTGTGGTTATTTTTGGTCAATCTCAGCTCTTAGGACACTGGTAGCTACCCATCCCCACCCTCAGGCATGTAGCAGATATCTCTACACATGTCCTGGAGCATCTTGCACACAGCTAGTGGGAGTTGTGGTGGAAAATATAAAAAGGGAATTACAAAAACAATTCCACTTATAATAGCATCACAAAAAATAAAATACTAAGGAATTAACTTAGCCAAGGAGGTATAAGACATACACAATAAAAACTAAAAAATGAAGAAATTAAGAAATAAATAAGTGGAAACACATCCCAGGTTCATAAATTTAAAGAGTTAATAATGTTAAAATGTCAGTATTACATACAGTGATCTACAAATTCAGTGCAATCCCTGCCAAAAGCCTAATGATGCTTTTTGTAGAAATAGAAAAATCCATTCTAAAATCCAAATAGAATCTCAATAGCCAAAAGAGTCTTGGAAAAGAAGAACAAAATGGGAAGATTCAAATTTCTTTATTTCAAAACTCACTACAAAGCTACAGTAATCAAAACAGTGTGGTACTGGCATAAAGACATTCTTATAAACCAATGGAATAAAATAGAGAGCCCGGGGTGGGGAACCCTCACATATATGGTCATATAATTTTTTACAAGTGTCTAAGACCTTTTAATGGAAACAGCACAGTTTTTGTTTTGTTTGTTTTTTCAACAATTGGTGCTGGGAAAATTGGATACCCACATCCAAAAGAATGAAGTTGAATCCTTATCTACTAATATCATATACAAAAATTAACTCAAAATTGATCAAGGACCTAAATGTAAGACCTAAAACAATAAAACTCTTAGAATAGAGCAGAGGACAAAAGCTTCACAACACTGGCTTTGGCAATGATTTCTTGGATGTGATTCCAAAGGCAAGGAAACAAAAGTAAAAATAGACAACTTGGATTTCATGAAATTTAAAAATTTTGTACATCAAAAGACACTATCCACAGAATAAAAATGCAACTCACAGAATAATAAAAAATATTTGCAAATCATATATCTGACAAGGGATTAATACCCAGAATACACAGAATACTAAAATTCAACAAAGCAAAAGAACCCAATTCAAAACTGGGCAAATGACTTCAAACAACATTTTCCCTATAAGATATAAAAATGGCCAATAAGCAGAGGAAAAGACACTCAACATCATTAATTATTAGGGAAATTCAAATCAAAACTACAATGAGATATGACCTCATTAGAAAAGGCAAGTGTTGGGGAGGACATGGAGGAACTGGAAACCCTGTGCACTGCATGTGGGAGTGTAAACTGTGGAAAACAGTATGGCGGTTTCTCAAAAATTTAAAAATAGTATTACCTTGTAACCCAGTGATTCCACTTCTGGTTATATACTGAAAAGAATTAAAAACAAGGCCCAAAGGAGATATTTGTGCAGCCATGTTTACAGCAGCATTTTTCACAGTAGCTAAGAATGGAGGTAACCCACATATCCACCAACAGATGAATGGATAAGTAACATGTGATGTATATATACAATGAAATACTATTCAGCCTTAAAAAGGAAAGGAATTCTACAATGTGCTACAACATGGATAAACATTGAGAACATCATGCTAAGTAATATAAGCCAGTCACCAAAAGACAAAAACTGTATGATCCCACTTATAGGAGGTACTTAGAGTAGGCAAAATAATAAAGGCACAAAGTACAACAGCAGATGACAGGAGCTGAGGGGAGGAGAGAATGGGGGGCTGTTGTTTAACATGTGTGGACTTTACAAGAGGAAAGGAGTTACAGGAATGAATGGTGGTGATCACTGCACAGTGTGAGTGTATCTTATATCACTGAGCTGTACCTTTAAAAATGGTTAAAGTGGTAAATTTCATATTATGTATTTTAACACAATTTAAAAAAAACAGAGAAAGAAAGAAAAAGATGGAGAACGGATTCCATATATTGTTAAAGAATCTGAAAAGTCACACTGCAAAGAATGTGAGTACAAACAAGGAGACACTTAGAATAACTGCAATCTGGGACTTGATATAACTGCAATCTTTCTGATAGATGTGAAGCATCTTGGGGCAGAAAGGAGAAAAAAGTCACAGCACTCCCTCCTGCCCTAAGGAGTCAACACACGGACAATTCCCCAACTCCCCCTCCCTTCGCCAGGTCTCTGCTTACATCATGAAAAGGGTGGAGATGAGGAAGTGGGAGTTTATGAGGCACTGCGTTGGCAATGTCTGGGAACAGTAATATAGATTCAGAGCTAGTGGAAAGAGGATCCAATTTTGGTGTTTTGTTTTAAACAATGTATTTCATTAGCATTCTTTGGACTCTGTAGAATATAGTTGCCAATTTTGAGACAAAAGGAATACTCTCACTCCATATCCTATTACTATAGTTTTATTATGTCATTTAATCTGATTGGGTAGATAGAATTGTAATTTATCTTTATTTATCAGATAGACTTTTGGAAGGGTTAAGGAGCAGAACTCAAAGGGCGCGCAGCTGGGAAGTGGCTGAGCTCACAATCAAGTCTTCTGATTCCAAGACAGTGGCTCCATAATTTCTACCCTCCACTTGAAGGGTTTGAGATTGGCAATCAGGTTGGGAGGAGGAACTAGCATAGTTTTCTGAAAGCTGCATTTGCATTGCACTTAACATAAGATTTAAAAAAAAAAAAAACTTAACTGTCCAACTAAAAGCATGGGTGGAGGAGTTGGTGAAAATTATGAAGAGAGTTAACCACTACCTCCCCCTATCAAGCTAACATTTGGTAATGCCTTTGCAACAAACCTAGTGTTTTCCCACTACACAGCCTTCCCTCTTGTAGCAGGTGATACTGTGCCCTCTAACAAGATATGCTGATGTCTTCACCCCTGGAACCTGTAAATGTGAACTCATTTGGATATATTACAGATGCAATCAAGTTAAGATGAGGTCATATTGGATAAGGATGGACACTAATCCAAAATCTGGTGTTCTTATAAGAAGAAGAACATTTTGACACAGAGACACATGAGGACATGTGACAACAGAGGAAGAGATAGGAGTAATGCTTCTACAAGACAAGGAATGCCAAAGATTGCCCACAAACACCAGAAGCTAGGAAGATGCCAGAAAGGATCACTCTCTAGACTTCAGAAAGAGCAGTTGACACCTCTATTTCAGATGTCTAGCTTCCAGAACTGTGAGATAATACATTTCTGTTGTTTTAAGTCACACACTTTGTCATAATTTGTTCTAGCAAGCCTTAGGATATACCTTTCAACTTCTTCCAAGTTTTTACAAATTCCTTCACAATACATACTCTAGTGCACACCTCATATAATCTAATGAAGAGAAACAGAGTCACAAACAATTCAGCCTTTCATATTCTCAGAATGAAGAAGGCAAGAATCAGAAGGAACAAAAAGACTTTGCTTTAGAATATTGTTTTTTTTCTCTCCAATTCTCACAAGGGCAACCCTCCCTCCTCCTCTTGAAGCTAATCTCAAAGCTTCCAGTGCAATTTTATTTGACCTTTACTCAAAGACCACCTCTACCAAGCAACTGACTTTGTCTTATCCCCTTGGGCGGCTGCAAAGGCAGCTTTCACTGAGTTCCTTTCATTGTTATGCTTGGGAATCTAAAACGTGTTCATCCTAAAAGAAACCAAACTGAAAGTGCCAAGCAGGGCAATCACAAAATACATTTCATACACTTTTGAGAATAAATATGCAGGGAAGAAAAAAGAAGAGAATAGAAAAGTCTGTTTATCTGAAAACTGTGTTTTTTCACGCTAAGTACTACATTTACAGATCCAATTCATCATACACACCAATAAAGTGGAAGTGAAGCATGTTTCCTCTACACATTGTTTGACACAGAAAGTGAGTATTTTATTGGCATTGGGTAATTTAAACTCACATAGTGGTGTCTGGAGTCTATTAGCAGCATACCATGCAAAGACTAGATTGTTCGACAATTTGTGTACCAGAGAGAAGCAGTCCAAAATAATTCAGGAAAGAAGCAAGAGCAAAAAGTGTGGGAAGTTGCTTTATGTCACACAAATAGAGCTGTCATTAAGATGGTACTGATAAAACCCAAGGAACCTGGCGCTCAGTTTGCTAGATAATAGTTTATATGGCAGAGTTGCAGGGAACTCTGGAAAGACTCATCCAACCACATATACGGAACAGATGCTTCCTTGGGTAGTCTGTCAGATTCATTCTTCCTATATTTCCCCATCTCTCTTATAACAGCATCTGAAGGGACAAACACATACACTCAGAAATGTACATACTTATTGCAATGAAATAAGAGTGCATTTTGATTGAAAGCATTGGCTCTGGAGTTATACTTCCTGGACACGAACCCCCAGTTTACCATTTACTGCTATGCAAACTTTATGTGTAAAATAGAGATTATATACATTATATCTCTTATGTACTATTGTGAAGCATTAAATAGGATAAGGCATGCATAATGTAGCCTAAAACACAGAATAAGTGGTCAATAAATGTCAGATATCATCATCATCATCATCACTATTATTACATACATGCATATGCACATTGTCAGTGTACGTCAGTGCAACTAGAAGCATCTATAGGTTAGTATATAATCTTAAGGGTTTATGAGTTTAAGACAGGTTTGGAATTTGGGAAAATTATATGAACTTTTCCCCATAAAAATACCAAATGCCAGTGAGGGTGTGGAGCAGTGGGAGCTTTCATTCATTGTTATGGGAATACGAAGTGGTATAGCCACTTTGGAAGGCAGTTTCAGTTTCTTGGTACACTCTTACCATCTAGTCCAACAGTTGTGCTCCTTTATATTTACAAAGAGAGTTGAAAACTTTGTTATCACAAAAACCTGCATCTAGATGTTTGTAACAGCTTTATTCACAATTGCCAAAACTTGAAAGCAACGAAGATGTGCTTCAGTAGGTGAAAGGGTAAATAAACTGTGGTACATCCAAATAATGGAATATTATTCAGTAGAAAAAGGAAATAAGCTAGCCACACCTGGAAAGACATGCAGGAGACTTAAATGCATATTACTAAGTAAAAGAAGCCAACCTGAAGGCTACATACCTTATGATTCCAACTATCTGACATTCTGGAAAAGGCAAAACCATCAAAACAGTAAAAATATTGGTGTTTGCCAAGGAGAAGGTGAACGGGATAAATGGTCGGAGCACAGAAGGTTTTTATGACAGTAAAACTACACTCTTGATATTGTGATGATGGATATATGTCATTATACATTTGTCTAAATCCTTAAAATGTGTGACACTAAGAGTGGGACACATTTTAAAGGTTTAGCTGTGAACTTTAGGTGATTACGATGCATCAATATCGGTTTATCAACCCTAAAAAATATCTGGGAGGCTATGCGTGTGTGGGAGCAGGGAGCGAGTGGGAAATCTCTGTATTTTCCATTAACTTTTGCTGTGAATGTAAAATTTCTCTAAAAAATTAAGCCTTAAAATATAAATATATGGGGTGGGAGAAAAGTAGTTTTATAGTAGTTCACATGGAAAAAATACAATAATTAATAAATAGTAGTGCAAGAATAAACTGTGTTTTACATATTCACAACTGTAAACCTACTTTTCCCCCACTCTACATTATGAAATAAAATTCAAAAAATGTCTCAGAGCCCAAACTTAATCAAATAGCCAATTAAATAGTAGGGGCATTCTGCTCAGTATTGACACATCTTGTCACCTGATCAACATACAGCAAACAGCATTGTCTCATGTACCCATTTATGGACCGTTTTATTCGCACTACAATGGACAGAGTAACATGTTAAAGGCAAAAAGTCACTAAAGCCAAGGTACAGAGGGAGAGTAACAAATAGGTCACTTTTTTTCTGGCTCACCACATGGTAACATAAGGCACACTAGAACCAAATCCCACCACCTACTCCCTGACCTGCAGTAGGCGCACTGGACTCTTTGGAGTTTCAATGGACCAGCTGATTTTCATATCAACTATAAGCAAAGATTTGTGTGATATCAAGTGAGTAACTGTATGTTAAAGTGCTTTCGAAGAGGCAGCAAACCTAGAAAATAATAATATTATTAAACTCATTGTCATAGATCACCTTAATATGAGGTTAAAAATAAATGAAACTAAAAGTGCCTGTCTAGAGGGATGGACTCTCCACTCCAGCCTGTGCAAGGCCAGTGAAGAAATTCCAAGAAGTGAGATGATCAGAATGGCGTTTCAGTGGGTTGAGGGTGCTGGGTGTATGGCTTTATTTTTATTGGGCCATGCTTTTCTTTTCGCAAGGAGCAGGGATAACAAATAAAGCCATATAGAATGTTTTTGCTCCTTAGAATTGCCTGTAGAAAATATATGTTAAAAAACAACTTCTGACATTTTTAAACATGGTTTTCTGGCCAGTAGCCAGCCTTGTAGTGCCAAAAATGAAGACCAATACAAGAAGATGATTTTTAAAACCTATCAGAAATGAATTTTTTTTTTCACATATGAATGTTTGGCTGTGCTTAAAAAAGTATACCTTTCCCGTTGATACAAGAGCACTGTATTTGCCTTCTATCATAGCTCCTACCTCTGTGGTGCACATCTGATTATAGTTCAGAATATTTGCTGCCCCCTGCCTATGGATTGATTAGAGATTATAATTAACTTTGTCTCTGTGATTTTCTTTCTTTGACAAATAAAATGTGAATGGATGAGGCATGTTCCTTCTAAATAGAAGCTATAAAACCCTTCACATGGTTCTACCATCTTTACTTTTTGACTTCCAAGGGGAAATGAAATACTAAAAGTTTCCATACTCCTAGGGGGTGGGGTGGAATTGTTCTGAAGCCATGGAAACAGGTAAACAGCAGAATTCTAGAAATCTAATCAGTCAATGGTGGTTCCATAGCTATAGCAATAATCTCAACTGTTCAGGAGCACCAGCCCATCAGTGACAGAATTTTGCCTTTACAAGTCACCCAGTAGGGAGTGATCTTGTAAAAGTAACATTCTCTGAATGTCAGTGTTCAAAGAGCACTCTCTCGGTGGTACCTATCCCTCCATAGCTAACGTCAGAGCACTCCAATCCTGAAAGTCACCCAATTCCCAAATCCCATCCTTCCCAGATGCTCTAAAAAATTTTCTTGCTTTGCTCAAAGAATGTGTGCCTAATTCACATAGCTTTCCCTCACTTAAATAGGCAATAATTTCAATGTTAAAATTTTTATTTCATATACCGAGCAATGGTCTTTTTCTTTGACAGATGAAATTTTTAAAAAATGACCAGATAGGGACTAGTCTGTCAGTTTTGGTCCCCCAATGAAGAGAATATGGAGCAGAGCCATGGCCAACCCATATTGGACATATATCGTGAGTGAGCTGTTGTTTGTGAACGCCACTGCAATATTCAGGTAGTTCGTAAACACAGAGTAACTTAGACTAAGCTGAATTATATAGCCCATAAATGTAAGCCATGGCTGTGGGAAATTACACAAAGAAGGCAGGCAGTCATAATTTACCTCTCACACCCCGTGAAATATGGGTTTTCCCCTTATGGAGTCAGATTTCTCTTCCCTCATCTAATATAATCAGTATACTACCCACATTTCATGCCACGTTTATTTTGAAACATTCATTTTATTAGAACATTATTTTTCTATCAAATATATGATTTTAAAAGATTTCTCCTGTGCAGTAAGGGTTGGCCATGACAATAACAATAATGTGAGTAAAAAATATAAAGCAATATAAAGATAGGGCAACAAAAGAAATAACATACTTCACAATACTTTATCCAGCCATACATTTTCAATTCTTAAGCAATTTCCCTCATTCTGTATTTGGTTTTAAAATAAAAACAAATAAGGAAATTAAATTTGGCTTTAAAACATGTTAAAGTTGACTAAGATATATCTATTGCAAAGGGAAATATCATGTTTATATTTGTGTCTCATTTGATATATAATTATTTTCAAATTTTGGTTCTATCTCATGGAATTCATTTTGAAGGACAATTCATCAAAATTCAGTTATCATGGAAACCCACTGAGTCATTTAACAAATATATGATGAGAACACATTATATGTAAAGTACAGGATTAACTGCTGTTAGTTTTTCAAAATAAGACACAGAATTTACCTTCAGGTCTATTGAAGTAAAAATAGAAAAGAGAAAATTTAAAGTCTAATCATAATAAAGTGTGGACCTAATAAATGTCATCAGGGAGACACAGATAAAATGCTATTTAAAATCTTAAGAAACAGAAATCACAATTGAGGAAAGTCAAAGGAAAGCCACAGAGCAGGTGCGTTTGAACTGGGCCTTGAACTACAGGTGGGAAATACACATGAGCACCTCACTGGAATCCCCGTAAGCAAGGCGGAACACCCCAGCTCTTCCTGCTTGCCCTGATCCAGCAGGCAAAGCTCTTCTCCCCATCACACGAGTCCTGGTTCTTCTGATGTGTATCGTCAATACCCTCTGAGATTTGTCAGGAGGTAAACAGGCAGGTTACGTTTTAGGACGTGCTCTCAAGTTTCTCCCACTCACTTAGGCAGCACAATTTAACCCAACTACTTCTTCCGACAAATCTCAGTGAAGCGGAGATTTCAAAGCATTCTGGTCATTGGACATTGATTCGGAGTCCCTACATTTCTACGAATCGCTGGCCTCTGAAGACCCACTCTTTTCAATGCCTTTTCTCAGAATCTTTCTCAAAGTAGACTACCTTTCTATATTTTGTTTTTTTTCTATATGGGTCAGGGCTTTAATCCAAAGCACCAAACTGCAACCAGGAATTAATAGTGGCGAAAATTGTTAGTTAACTAGATTTGATGGAGCAGCCAACTGAAAACGCTTGATTATTATCCTCATAATTCAGTGGGAAAAATGCATTAGTCAACATTTTCCCTGACACTCCCTTCCTATTAATAGTCAAAGCACAGTTCTACAGGCCTTTCCTACAATTATTTTTCTCACTTAAGAAATTCTGGGATAAAAGAAAAGCACATCCTTTACCCCATATGTTACCTGCAAAAGTGGATAACAACATGATTTGGAAAAATTCCCTGAAGTCATGATGAAATGTACAGCAGAACAAAAGCCACCTGGACTTATCATTTGTTCTGTAAAGCAAAGTTGGTCCTTAAGAAAAAAGAAAAAAAACCTTTTACTTAAAATCATTAAGCAACATTAAGAGGCAATACACCATCTAAGATACACAGGAATATAGTACACACGTCATTTACATTCAGTTGAGCATAAATCATTTCTTTTTATCAGATGAATAGAATCAGAACATTATGTACTTTCAAAAAATACTCACTTAACTCTCAAGAATGGCTCTATAAATGAATGCTTATTAAATTCCTCAGAATAAAAAATTAAGCCCAAGTATGAGGTCTAATTTTTCATTCCTCAAACCTCTGACTTAATGAAGTTAATATCCTTACCATCATTATTACTTAAAATAAATGGAGTAATGGCCATTTTCTGGGAAAAACAATAAATTAACTGAGAGATCCCATGAACATAAATGAAGCTGAAGTCTCAATGTTTAAAATGAATTTTTTATGTTCCCTGGCTAAAAAAAAAAAAACTCATTGTAATCAGCAGCCACTTTCCAAGAAGAGATAAAGTCAGCCTCTCAAGTCTCCACATCAGCTTTACTGATGGGCCAAAATAGCTGAAAAAATACTGTGTAATGACTCAAAACACCTTGACCACAGACTTGGATACACTACTAGTTGACATGAGGTCACTTTCTATTCCTCGGTTTCTTCACCTAAAAAAAAAAAAATCAAATCCTATCCTAGAACTTTTCAAGCACCAAATTGAAGAATATATGTAGAAGCTCCCTGTAAACTGTAAAATGTATGAGGTCACTATTACCACACTTCTATAAAATCTGTATGAACTTGAGTTCTTGTACATGTGGCTCAACAGTTGACCCCATGGATATTTACTTCTAGACCATCTTGACATTGACTTTCCTGGTATTGCTAGATACATCCTACCCTCTCTTCTTCCCGTCTTTCTGCTTGTAAAACTGAATTGATCCCCACTGGTCAATAATATCTGTGAAACATATAAATGTTTCAAAAGTTCTCTAAGAGATTCAGAGCAAAAAGCAGACTGCAAATTCAAAGTGCTAGTAAGATTTTCATGACACTGAAGTATTAGCACATCTCTCTGGAATTTGTAGGGCTTTTCTATCCACAGGAAACAAGCAGAAGAAATTGGATATGGGTTCGTGGGTCTGTAAGAGCAGTTCCAAACAGCCAGTGATGCACAGGCTGTGGCCAAAGCCAGACGCAGAGCCTCAGAATTCTATTAAGAGATTGTTGAATGAGGATGTTTTTCCTAAATGAATAAATTATCTCTGACTTCCTGGCTGTTTTGAAACTAGACATGACACTCTACTTGGGGTAAGCAATTACTAAAAAACTGACAATCAGCACCACCATAAAAATTCAGAATGTTCCCTTTTACAGCTCAGTACACTTAACTGTAGTGAGAAAAGAAACTAATCTATGTTTCAATTAGTTCCCAGTGACTCCAGCAAGCTTCCATGGATTAATCAAATTTTGGCTTTTAGGGGGAAGGATTTACTTAAAATCAAATTGATCTGTTGTTCTCATATTATCACTGGTAAATCTATATTTACTCTGTTTTAGGGCTTCTGAAGAGTAATAAATTGTCACCACTCCTGCAGTCTGCCTGAGTCTCAAGTCACACTTGAAATGAGTTTAATATTTAGAGCCCCTTTCAAAAGTACTGTTGCTTGCAGACACTCAGTCGTAAACTTTCCAACAGCAACAACAAAAAACACTGGTAGAGGCAAGATGTCATGAAGGCTGAGTTGAGTTGTAAATTTTCTTCCAGACTTTTGGGGACACAGAAGTCAGTTTCACCAAACAAAAGCAAAATTGAAAAGAAAAGAGGGTGAGAGCTGAGTGCTGTGTGTGTGTGTGTGTGTGTGTGTGTGTGTGTGTGTGTGTGTGTTGGGGGTAGGGGAGCATCTAATTGCTTTCTGAAGTAATATTTTGATCCACTCTCATTCCCATTTTTTCTAGGCTCTGCCTTTCCTTGCCTTTGATGGACACCGACAACTGCCTCCTTTCTTCAGAATACAGTCTGTGTTAAAAGCATGCACATTTTTCAGTCTCCTTATCATCTCCAGGGGTTGCTGTTCTTTGCCTCTCCCAGGACAAACACTCTGATAAACCTCAAGGCTCTGATGTTTAAATACAGATTCCTACATTTAAAGAACATCCATGTGGCTCTTCCTTCAGGAGAGCTGGCCTGCCAGTTTGACACGTCAAATGAGCCTCTTGGACTCTAAAGGGTTAACCCTGTCTGACAACCAAGCCAGAAAAAAGGAGTTGACTCCCAGATGCCACTGCTAGCAAAATTAATCCTGGAGCTTAGCATCTGGATGCTTCACCTGCCAGGCGGGCCCCAGTAGGTCTTTTTCATCACTGGGACAGATTAAAAGAAAATGATGAGCAGAAATGGTTCTGCACTACCAGTGACAAGAAGGAAAAAACATCCCATTGAGAACACACCTCCTGATTGCCTCCAGGTACTAATGTCCTGAAAAAGTAGACGGCAGCTCCATGTTATGGCCAAATATCACCTGAGCTGTCTGGCTGCTGGAGAGAGCCTCAGAAGCCACGGGGTAGGGCAGACTGTACAAGTCCAAGCTACCTTCGGGGTGCCACCTGTCAAGTTCTCACCTGAACAGACAGGATTTTTAAGTGTGTTCTTTGATTTCAAGCTGCTGGCAACATTTGCCGGGAACCCCCCCAACCCCTGCTTCCCCCCCTGCCTTGTTTGTTTTGCACTCAACAGAAAATCAAACTTTTCCAAATCTATGTGTGCCCTTGACCTTTTTGTCTTAAATTCTTTCAACTCCAAACTCCTCTTGTCTTCATAGGCATTGGTTATTTTATTATTAAAAAAATCAAGTATTTTTAACATGCTATTTCAAACATTAAAAATGCAATTATATTATTGGGGAATTGGCCAGAGCTGGAAAAACAGTGCATCCTACCCACCTAGGTGAGTGTGATGAGGGAGCAGAGGGCTGGGAAAGCCGGAAGGAGGGCCAGAAGGACAGACCCGACTTGCAGGGATAGAACCTCAAAGAAATAATGAGGCCCCAGGGGAGGAGGAGCTCTCATGTAGGAAACTGAATCATTTTCCAACACTTTCATAAGATGTATTTTTCTCTCTACTGCCAGATAAAGGTCCTTGTGGGGTAGAGGAGAAGAAAGAAGGAAGAGGGTAGAGGCATTTAGTAAAAAATGGAGGGGAATGGTTCAGTGCTTTGCTTAGGATTCAGGGAAGATTTCCTTCAAAAGTACCATGAGCAAGTGAAACAGTAAAAGTGCCTGTGAATTAAAGAATAAGCTGGGATGGAGATATTTCCAAGAGCTGTTATTGGGAACCATATCATTTATTTCTATTTAGCAAACACAGCTACAAGTGGGTGGCAAATCAGTGCTTTATAAATTAGATCTCTGAACAGGAAGCCATATTTTCTAAGTTTATGAGCTAATATTTTTACAAATGGAATATCTAAACTAATGTAAATTTCTTGAATTTGAATGTATCCTCTGAAAAATAACTGGCAAGCCAACTTTCAAGTTTCAGATTTGTGTTCTCATAGCAAGATAAAATAATTGTTTCTAAATGTGAATGTCAAAATGCTTATAAGTGGTTGTATTTAAGCATGGCTGGTTGAATTTCAACAGAGGTGACTTTTAAAAAAATCAACATAGGTTATGAGGAAATGACGCCCTCTTCAACTTCTTCCTTCCTGCTCATTACTGTATGTAATTCTTTTATTATTTTGGAAATGATATATCTCAGTATTTTACAGATAAACAAAACCAAATTTAGAGAGGTTAAGAGAGTCATTCAAGATCAGACAATGACAGAATGAAATCAACGTTCAAACTTTCTTTGGCAATGTTTCTGCTTCTTATAGGATCAGCTGCATACAGGAAAGTATTGGGACAAGGTTTCAATATTGCAGGAGGCAGAAAAATAAATGAAATAAGGATCCTACTAGTAAGCCATGATTATAGACAAAGTTCTTGATTTTCTACTTCCTCTTTTGTGAAATAGACAAAATAGTTATAATACTTCAAGACTTACTGCCCTCATCATATTCCACAATGAAATACTCTTGAAAATTCAAAAATAGATGCAAAGTTTTGTTCCAATTAGGAACTAGAAATAATTAATGACTCAAAAGTAACTGCAACTAAACAAGGCATTTTTTTTTCCTGAGGAAAAAAATGCTAGGTCAGGGGCAGGAGCTATGTAGGAGATGTACATACTGCTGTAGCCATATGAGTTGACAAAATATTGAAATAATTCTCAGCTGTTTGATTAATTGTTCTTGCGTGTCTCAGTCCTCCCCTGGGATCTACCAGGACTCCTCATGAATCAGAAACTAAAGGATTAACATTGGTAGGCTCATGCTAAGGCCAGTACCAGCCTTATTAGCACTTACCTTTGTTTTTGCCTCATTGGAGACATTTCTGACCAATGAGAGAAGACTCCAGCTCTGTGCTTGCAGCTTACTCTCTGGTATATCCAGAGTCATGTTACCAGCATCTGCATATGTCCTGTGATCAATGCCCATATGAAAGTAGTACTGCTCTTCCTCCCCACTGAAGGATAATAATTCCCAGAAATATAAAAATGTGGCTGGAATGGAAAGGTTATCAAAATGTAACGCTTGACCTCTAAGGACATTAATGCAGATGTATTAAGGTCTAAGCTTATAAGATCTGTGAACTGTGAGAAGGTTGTTGATTATTTATTCATTGTCTTTGGCAAAGGAGGAACTAAAGATTGCTTCAATTACCCAGGAATGTATTCCCCCACTCACAGCAATGTAATGCAGTTGGACGAGGAAATAGATCCCTCCAAACCAGCTGAACTGTATTACAGAAAGGACATCTAAACACCAGGAATTTTAGAGACTCCAAACACCAACACTTGCCTCTGGTTTCAAATCTGAGGCAGCTCCAGCAGCTGTCAACTGGACAGTGAGGCTGACCCTAGAGAAACAGCCAATACTGTTTGCAGGCAAATACCATGGTAGGACGCACTGTGCTCATTCAGGAAAAGAAAACAACAAAACCACACACAATCAAGCATGGTACTTATGAAAACAGTCTGCACTTTAAAAAAAGGGAGAGGCTATAACTAGCAAAAATGTAAAAGAAAAGCATATTTTTGAAAAAACATCTATTATAAGAAATGGTAAAATAATAGATTCTTTTTTTTTTTCAGGAACCTAATTCTTATTCCCAATGAAATTGAAAAATAAAAAAACATGGGCTCTATGAAATTATATGTTAACATTTAGATAGAAAGGGAACTGATTGGATCAGGGAGCTAGATTTTTTTTTCTAAATAGAAACACTGCAATAATATAAAATTGTAATAAAATTAAATTATTCATTCAATATGTCTTTATTAAGAGCAAGGCAATCTCAAGATAAAAAGGTAAGCAAGATATCAGAAGCAATATTATAGAAAATTAAATCAGTCCAATAAGCAATAAACTTAAGAAGCACTTCAAGAAGGGGCTGGTTCACAAGCTGGCCCCCATACACAGAGGGCAAAGAGAGACTGAGAAAAGAAGCAGGCCGCTCCAAACTGGCAGGTGGCAGTTTTAACAAACAAGGGAACTTACAAGGCTTGCCTTGGGTGACCACAAGATGAGCAGATCATGCATCGGCCTGCCAGAATGCACGAATTTTACACGGAGCCCTTACCTGAATTTGGTCATGCATTCAGTTCAGATGGTCTCAGCACCACGTTGCTCTCACAAGGCTGCATCCTTTTTCAAAATGGCTCCCACTGTGGGAACAGCAAGAAGAGCGTGTGTTCATTCCAAGGACAGGGGAGGGGTGAGGGGCCTCGGCTACCCAGACTCAGCTCTCTGGGCAACTGACAGTCAGGCCCTCTCCATGACCATCTCCAACAGGAAGACAAAGAAAGAAAAAGTATGGAACTAAAATGGAGAACAGAAAATAAATATGTAAGAAGTGGATAATTGATTTCCTGAAGAAAAAAACCAACATAACAATCATGGCAAAATGAATAATTAATGATATATAAGAGTAAACCTTTCCTAATGAAGTAAAGTGTTCTTAAGTTTTCCCAATAGAGCAAAACATTCCTAATCTTTACCTAAGTTATGTAAGGGAACCTAGGCAACAGCTCAAGAAAGACCTGAGGTCTTAAACCAAAAGGGTTTACCTTTTTTCCATCACATTCTAGTGAGGTTGTGAACTTCAAGAAAAAAGAGCAAATCGTGCATCCCTGAGGCTGGGGACAGGACCCACAGGACTTAACTCTCTCAGAAGAACCCTCTGAAGCTGTCCTTGGACTTCTCTACAGCATTAAAAGCCATGTGAAAATAGGTAAAACAAAACAAAACAACTTAAAGACATTTTGAAAAGAAAATGACTGCTACCAAACCCTGTGCTCGGCTAAATTATCATTCAAGTAATGACAGGAGAAACTTATTCTTAGTAATGCACAAGCTCACAAAGGATATCTCCCAGAGCTCTTCCTGCAAATTTTAACTGTTCAAAAGATGAATCAAAAAGAGAGCCAAGAAGTGAGTCTGTGGCATTAAAGGAGGCATGGAAGGTACCAAGCCCACTTAAATGTGATAATTGTAAAACAGTAAGGAAATATAAAAATTATTTAGAAAGAATAACTACTTGATGTTAATATACAATATTTTGATAATATCCATTCATTCAGAAATCCCTCATCACATGAAAAAAACCTATGAAGGTGGAGGGGTGAGTAAAAGCAGGCACCTGCTGTAGCAGGGTGGGGTCAACAGTTCCTGGTTCAGTCAACAACACTGATCATGAATGAAATGTACATTCAAATCGGCCATTTTTTCAATTTAAAGATAACTTCTAAAATACTGTTTTCAGAATTTTTCCCTCCAAATCATTAAGTAAAAAAAAAGTTAAAATGAACATGTCACATGACAAAAAGGACAAAGAAAATTGTAAAATAAGCAAAACATACAAACAACAAAATATAGAAATCTCCAAACATAATGACAAAATCTAAAAAACATTTATAACTATAGCCATTCCGCTAAAGATAACTCTTAGACCTAGCTACAAAACAAAACCTAGTGATATTAGGCCTTCCTAAAACAAAATAACAAAGAAATATTTAAAGCAATATTTAGACAAATACAGCAGGTAAACCCAAGGAAAAAGAGACAGCCAGATTCTATCAATAACAAAAAAGTAGCCTTCAACAAAAATTAAAATATGCATGATCTTATTTTTGTATGAATATACAATGTATAATAATGATAATGGAGTCATAAACAATTATACTTTATAATTTAAAATATATGAATAAAAGAATGTTCAAAATACAATGAAAAATAAATAGAAACACAATAGAAGGTAGAGATTTAATACAATATTAATATGCTTTAATAAGCAAATAAGATTAAAATGATAAAAAATCCTAAATATTTAATGTTTATGTAACCTTATTTGTATTGAACTCTATGTGGAAAACAGAATACATACACTTTTTTCTCAAGTGTCAATAGAACTTTTGTTTTTTCTTTTTTCATCTTTTTTCAATAGAACTTTTACATAAATAGTTCTTATATGAGCCCATTAAAGATAGATACAAACTTAATCAAAACCTCCAGAAATTCCATGGTGCACAATCTTTAATACCAATACAAAATATTTAAAAACCAATGAATTAATATTAAAATGTTAAACAAAATACAAACTGTTTGAAAATGTATTAACTTCATAAATAGCATACATAAAAAAATAAATATAACAAAAAAATTTAGTGACATCAGTGACAAAATTGCATATCAAACACTTGGGAAGTAGCCGAAGTTACTCAAGAAACTTTTTCAAAAACATTTCTTTTTATAAATTTATTTTTAAAAGGAGGGAGAAAGAAGGGAGAGAAACATGGATTGGTCGTCTCTCATATTCTACCAGACTGGGTACAGAACCCGCAACCAAGGCACATGCATTGACTTGGAATCAAACCCTGCGACCTTCTGCTTTGTAGGAGGGGTGGCACCCAACCGAGCCACAGCAGTAAGGGATGAAAACCATTCTTCTTAATATTTAATGTTTTTGTTAAAAGAAAGAAAGAAAGAAAGAGGAAAAGAAAAAAATCACTAAATCTTAATTCTATAAATTGGAAAGGAAGCACAACTAAGCAGCTTCATGAAAAGCAGAAGAAACAATTTTTTTCTTAAATTCAGAAGTCAGCAATTTAAGGGAAAAGTTAAAAAATCAATTAACCCAAGAATTAGCTATTTGAAAATTAATAAATTAATTAAAGTAAATTTTTAATCAAAGTAACTTTTCCAAAAAAATATTTAAAATGAAATTCTAATACACAAATTTAGAATGAGAAAGTGTATATAGTACAATACAGATATAACTAAAAATGGTACTATGCATCAAAGCTTATGTCACAGTTCTGAAAATATCAGTGAAAAACATTTGCTTCTAAGAATATAATTGGCCCTGAAGATGTAGAAATTATGAAAGAATTTCAAAGTTAATTAGTGAATCATTCAGCAAAAAATGTACCATATTAAAATAATAAGATATCACACTATATGAACCCCTATGGAAAATAAAAATACACAATTAGCTCACCAGTCTATTTTAAAATTTTTTACATAGTCTTAATACCTAAATATAAAAATAGGAAAAATAGGAATTGAGTCCAACTTCACATAGACATACATATGTGAAATTTTAAGTAAAATCTTATGATATCTGTCATAGCATTATACTTTAAAAATTGTTCACGATGATTTCAAGATTTATTTTTGTGATACATTAAAAGCTTATTATATATTAAAAAGTCTGTTAAGACATTAAATAATTAAAAACAGATCTCAACAAGAACTTTACCAGATTCTGATACAAATTTGCTGTTGTATCACTGTACATATGGCTGCATTTTAAATTGAGACCTAAATAGCAGGATACAAAATTAATATTTGGAAATCAGTTGCATTTTTATATGCCAGTAATGAGCTAACAGAAAGCAAGTAAAGAAAACAATCTCATTCACATTGCTTCAAAAAGAATAAAACATCTAGGAATAAACCTAACCAAAGATGTAAAAAACCTGTACTCAACAAATTATAAGACACTGAATAAAGAATCAGAAGATAGAAATAAGAGGAAGCACACACAGTATTCATGGATAGGATGAATTAACATCATTAAATTGTCCATACTACCCAAAGTAATCTATAGATTAAATGCAATTCCTATCAAGATTCCAATGACGCATTTCACTGAACTAGAACAAATATTTCAAAAATTTATGTGGAACCACAAAAGGCCCCTCATAGCAACAACAATCCTGAGAAGAACAAAGTTGGAGGAATCACACTACCTAATATCAAACTATACTACAAGGCCATAGTAATCAAACCAGCCTGGTACTGGAATAAGAACAGACACATGATTCAATGAAACAGAATAGAGAGCCCAGAAATAAACCCACAACCTTTATAGTCAATTATTATTCAACAGAGTAAACAAGCACATACCAAGGGCTAAAGATAGTTTACTCAATAAATAGCATTGGGAAAATTGGACAGATGTGTGCAGAAAAATGAAACTAGACCATCTTCTTACATCACACAAGAATAAATTCAAAATGGATCAAAGACTTAAACGTTAGACCCTAAACCATAAAAATCCTAGAATAAAACATAGGCAGTAAAATCTCAGACATTGCTCACAGAAATTTTTTATCGGATATATTTCCTGAGGCAAGGGAAACCAAAGAAAAAATAAACAAATGGCTCTTCATCAAACTAAAAATTTCTGTACAGCAAAGGAAACCATCAACAAAATAAAAAGTCAACCCACAGAATGGGAGAACATATTCATGATAATCTGATAAGGAGTTAATATTGAAAGTTTATGAAGTACTTACAAAACTCAACAACAAAAAAGCAAACAACCCAATTGAAAAATGGGGAAAGGGCCTGCATAATCATTTCTCCAAAAGGGACATACAGATGGCTGATAGACATATGAAAATATGCTCAACATCACTAATCATCAGAAAAATGCAAATTAAAACCACAATGAGATATAATATCACGCCTGTCTGATGACTATCATCAGTAAATCAAGCAACAACAAATGCTGGCAAAGATGAGGAGAAAGGGGCACCTTTTTGCACTGCTGGTGGGAATGCAGACTGGTGCAGCCACTATGGAAAGCAGAATGGAGATACCTCAAAAAATTCAAAATGGATCTGCCTTTTGATCCAGCAATCCCACTTCTGGGAATATATCTGAAGGAACCCAAAACACTAATTCAAAAGAACACAAGCACCCTTATGTTCATTGCAGCATTATTTACAATCATCAAGATATGGAAGCAGCCCAAGTGTCCATCAGTGAATGAGTGAATAAAACAACTATGGGCAGTTACATAATGGAATTCTACCCATCTGTAAAAAAGAAGAAAGTTTTACCTTTTTCAACAGTGTGATGGACCTCGAGAACTTTATGCTAAGTGAAATAAGCCAGTCAGAGAAAGAGAAATACCATATGATTTCACTCATATGTGTAATCTAATGAACAAACTGAACTAATGAGCAAAACAGAGACAGACTCATAGATGGAGAGCAGATGGCAGTTATTGGGGGGAGGTAAGGAGGTAGAAGGATTGAGAAAAAGGGTGAAAGGACTTATAGACATGGACAACAGTGTGGTGACTGCCAGTGGGATGGGGGATATAAGGGTACTAAATGGTAATGGAAAAATATAATAAAAATTTAAAAAATTAAAAATTATAATTGGAGAACCATAAGTAACTACAATTAATTGATTCAATCTAGAATCTTCATCCATATCCATATAAAAATCTATCCTTATAAAAGTTTATTGCGGTAACACTGTGATTTGCTACCTAACTTCTCCCTTCAAAGAAGAGTTTGTTAGCACTCCTGCCAGATGCTAGGAGTACTATTGGCTGACAGCCTTCAAGTTTCAGCCAGTTAGGGATTTTCTCAACTGCAGAGAACTGCCTCACCCAATGTCACATCTTTTCTGAGTTGGCCCACATTTAATGCAGGAGTATAAAGTGCTGGCCATCAAGACATAACTTGGAACAACCCTGAAGGGCTGCTCTTGCTCTGGAATTCCTTTGGGATCAGCTAAGGCAACCACTGGGACTGTAGTGTAGCTCAGCCCCCTTCCTCAACCAAATTCTGATTTTTCCTTTCATTTCGCAGGCGTTACACCAAGGTCCTCCTTAGTAAACATCCTGCAAGCTAAATTCCATGTCAGAATCTGCTTCCTCAGGAACCCAGCCTATAACATTATGACATAATATTGCTATCCTATTCAGTGTCTGGCCCCAATATTTGGGCCATCTCAGGGCTACATATTTATCTTCTGCTGAATGAGTAGACATTCTACTTCTGATGCATTGCTCTGAGCTTCAGTTTCTCATCTATAAAACAGATTTTAAAACTTTTTTTATCCTAAAATGTCACATAATAAGATTTTCAAATGTATGTTAAGAACTTTAATATTCATATACCCATTTAGCTAATTTTCTAAACAACACAATAATATAATCACTTGATAAAATGGCCATAGAGTTTGAGACTGAACCTAGAAAAATTATTTAGGGAGACAAAGAATTGGGAGAGGTAATAAATATTATCTTCAGTCACTTGTCTACCAACTTACTTATTCATGAAGCCCTACTCTGCACTAGGTATTGTGTGATATGTTCTAAAATCAGAGAGACATGGTCCTTACCCTCATGAAGCTCACAATTTACTGAAGAAAATGGATACCTAAAATACAATAACACTAATCCACTAGGACAATAACTTCAGCAATAAAATGCAGTGAGTTCTGTTCCACTGTGAAAAATGTACTCAGCTGTAGCTGAGGGGCACAGTCATTGAAAGGGGTCCAGAAGGAAGAGGTAGTATATAAACACGGTGTTTGGGGAACAGAAGCAGTGAAGTGTCTTATGACAGAGTCAGGAGCAAAGTCAGAAAGGATTAGGGAATTGCAGTTTGAGGATCCTGTACAGCAGTGGTAACCGTGCTTCCTGCAGCTACCTGACTGCCCTCTCATGTCCCCAGGCTTGTGATCCTCTAGATGTGTGGCCAGAAATCTACCAGCCAGGTTGATAGGGTTGATTTGCAGATGAGGTCTTCTACAAATCACACCTCAAGAAGCAGTAGAAGTGCGTATACATCCATACGTCTGGAACAGCCTCATTTTTTACTCGTCAACCCAGCATAATTAGCAATACTTTCACCATTTACTCTCAGATGTGTCCTAGTTTGATGGATAAATTATTACAGTCAGTCTAGTCATACATATGTATCATGAAGGTGCCCCAGGGATCATAGAGAAGGCCAAGGGGTAATAGATGATCTAAGAAAGAGAGGCTCTGGCCCCTTCCCCTAATTCAGTTGCATCAGTGTTATGCATTGGGCCTCCTCTGAAGAACCAGCTCTAATAATTAAAAATGAATACAAAAATGGAAAATTATGGAATGGTTTCAACACGCACCGACATGGTCAGATGGATAGATGACTTGATGGAGACGATCATTTGTTAGCTGAGTAGACTATGAGATAGGAGTGTGCGCAATCAAAACAAGAAACTGTTCAGCTGTCTAATGGAGGATAGACGGAGGCCCTGATTAATGTAATGAGAGGGTAAGAAACATTTGAGAAATTTCAAAACTGTCATGACTTAGTAATCAGTTTTATGAGGGTGGGATGAAAGTGTGAGTAAGTTATGGGTGAGTCCCGTGTGAATGTACATCACTAAAGGAGAGACCTCAGGATACATGATATGAATGCTCTATATTTTAACAGTTCAGAAAAATCTTCTACAAAGGGCAAAGAGGATTTAGTGAGAAACACCAAATCTCCTGCTACATATGCAATAATAAAAGCATTTTATTACATTTATAAAAATGTTCTGTTTCATTTAACTTTATTAAACATTTTTAGATTGTCAGACATACCCAAAAAACAAAATTATAATGCTGAGATCCAGAATCTAGAGGAGTCAAAATTTACTAGTGTTATACAATATATGTGTTTAATTATAGTTATAAACCAGATGAATTTGTGATTTGAGAACTGAATATCATAATATTTCACTGAGTGTTTTTAAAAAAAGAATACCAAATTGGATGTAAAAATCAATTTTTACTTAAAAAAGAAAAAATAAATTACAAGTTTTAAAAATATCACAAGCAAACCCAGAAAAGAGAAGATAATATATTTATTAATTATCTGGTTAGCATATCACTATAATACTTTCCCTTATAATTGGCTATATACTCTCTGATCACCTTTTCATAAGACAAGATTTTATATCATTTTCTATTGCAGGGCTTCTCAGGGTTAGCAATCTTGACACTGTTGTCATTTTGAGCTAGGTAATTCTTTTTTGGGGAGCAGGACGAGGGGAAGGGAGAGATTGGCTGTCCTATGCATTGTGGGACTTTTCATGGCATCTCTGACCTCTACTCACTAGATGCCACAGGCATCTCCCCTGTTGTGACCACCAAAAATGTCTCCAGACATTGTCAAGTATGTCAAGTATTCCCATGGATGGCAAAACCATACCCAGTTGAGAATCACTGTTCTCTAGATAGAAAAGAAAGACAGCGTCTTAGTTCATTCAGACTGCCAGAACAAAACGCTATAGACTAGTTTGCTTGAATAACAGAAAGTTATTTTCTTACATTCTGGAGGCTGGAAAGTCCAAGATCAAGGTTCTAGCAGGACTATGTTCTGAGTCCTCACATCGGTGAGGGGTTGGGGATGGGGCAGTAAGATCTCTGGTGTTGCTTATGAGAATGCTAACCCTGTGAACCTATTCTTATGACTTCATGTTATTCTAATGGTCCACTGTGGGTGCTGCTCCAATTATACTCATATTGAGGGTTAGGGCTACAACATGTGGATTTTGGGGAACAAAATTCAATCCATAGCAGGCAGATATTGTCTTTTTCTCTAGTATGACTGTTCAAATATGATTTTCTTAGATTTGCAAAAAGTTTCTGTAAGCTTCACAACTCTTCATTGGTAATATGTAAAATATTAATATTGTTTTCATATGAGGAAATATCAAATTTATTTCAAAAGTGGCCTATTAGATTATAATACATTTCAAGTTTTTTTGAAGCAACAATTAATTATAATTGCTCTTTGAATTAATGACACTTGTTTACCAATTTGTCACAAATATCCTCCTTGTAGAGATATGTAAGAGTTTGATACTGTTATCAATGTCAATCATGTCATTTCAGCAAAGAAATTAATAAGAAATATGCACAAGTCTAGTTAGGCAAGTCTGCTTTAGACAGTGGAAAGAGTGTAAGTAATGTCTGTCCCAGAAATGACAAAAAATTTCTTTGGGTAGAGTATAATATATAGGTGGATCAGCAAGGAATGAGAACATTGGAAAATACTCTGAATCAGGAGGGGAGGGGAAAAATATTGACAAGTGACTGAGATACAGCTAACCAAGCTTCAGTTGTGGAATCAAAGGCCAGTTGATGGACCCTTAGGCATATAAAAGGTAATATAGTATAGTGTGAAAATCATTAGCATCATTGTCAGCAAACCTCAGTTTAAACACAAGCTACCCTGTGAAAACTTTAACTTTGTCAGTTCACATCCTCTGAGGGGCAAACGCCAAGATGAAATTGGATGTACAAGAGATTTACCTTGAGGAATATCTGTGGAAGATAAAGAAGTGGGAAAATGGAAACATAGAGAACCTTTCAAACATGATGAAAATCTGATACCTGTGAAAGGAAAGAAGGAAGAAAGGAAAAGTGGCTGGGAGAAACCTCAGACGGCAATGCAACTATGAGAAATTCTCAGCTGCATAGCACAGACTGTCCATGCTGCACTGGGCTCTAGAACTCTGATGGATTGTCATTCTGCACTGGGAAGTCATGGTCCTGCTGCAGAACTCTGGCTGAGCTCAGTCATGGCTGAGACCAGCCCAGGGAGAGCATCGCATTGGTATTATGTTGTGATGGATGTGAAGATGTGGCAACTGGAGGAAGTACGCCAACATGTTCTGCTGAAGGGAGAGCTGAGCTGTGCACTTTCAGAGTTGCCCCACTAGCCAAGGCTTACTTAGAGAAGTGATTGTCAAACAAGCAAATCCATCCTAATATACCCAATTAAATGTATCTCACTAACATTCTCTCTCGCCACATCCAAAAAATACCCTGGTCCACTTTAATGCCACCAGACATGAGCATAAATAGGACAGAGCAGAAACTGAAGTGAGAAGACAATAGTGATTTTCATGGATTGCAGTTAAAATATCTTACTTTTGCAAATTTACAAAATCATATGTCTATTTGTGGACATGTTGTGGGAGCCCCTGCAAGGGTATCAGAAGGGGCCCACATAAACAAAGACCCTGAAAATGAAGATTCCTTAACTGTCACAAATCTACCTCTTTCTAGAAGTGGTCATAATTGAGGCATAGTCCAATTCCTAAATCCCAAAAGCTCTCAGCCAACTAAAACTGGCTTCGAATGAGTAGATCTTTGAAAATGGAAAAGCTGTCCCCTCCTAACACACAAAACCAGGAGGGTCACAGACCAGTGGCTGTTTGCACTTGCAGCATTTGTATAAAATCCAGGTTTGTGCAGCAAAACTGGTACATCTTTAAGTTTAAAAATTTCTGTTACATAGAGTTCATTTGTGCCCCAGATTTCTGGCTACTGGTCTCATGTTTCTCCTGAAAAATAATTTAGAACCTATGAGTGGGCAGGAGAAATTAGGGATTCTCTCCAGCTATAAATTATTTATCACCTTATTCCACTCTCTCTTTACTTTCATTGGGATGCTTCCAAATTGATAAAGAAACCTATTTACTGTTAATTGATTACCACTCTAAATTCATTGAGATAGCAGCAGTAACAAGAATCTCAAGTAGTTCAGCTGAGATTAGCTGTATAACCTCACAGGAGAGGAGACAAGATGTGTCTGCAGCAGGTTCTCCTCACTGACAGTGGACTTCCAATTTCAAGTGCACAGGCTTCAAAGTTCAATATAGCACTCAGTTTGTGTGAAAGACCAGCTGAAGAGCAGAGCTTCATCTTTGCAGCACAAATTGTGGTCAGTGGGAATTAAGTCAGAAAAAAGAATCCTTACTTGCTCCATTACTTGTAAAAACTTACTAAAAATAGATAAAAACTCTTGATAATACATCTGTTGACAGCAATGGAAAAGGTTTTCATTTTTATTGAATTCTTCAAATGTAATAAGCATTAAATTTTAAAGCAAATGAAATAAATGCTTCAGAATCTAGTATTACATGGGAATAAGGAAAAATTCTACACACAAAAAAACAAGCTCAAAGGAGATAAATTTTATTTCACAATATTTTTTCCCCGAAATGAGTTGTTTGTGATATTATCTAGTCAATAGTGAGGTTTTACTATAGAAATAGCTCTCCCTCAAAATTGGGAATATTTCTTATCGAAGCCAGAGTTAATTATAAGAAGCCCTGAAGTCAGCAGTAATAAGAGCAATCCAAAAAAATTTTAATTAATATACTTAAGGAGGTTGACTCAATCTTCAAGAATGACAAGCTACATCACAAATATTAACATCAATTTATTAATTCAACAAATACTAATTGAATTCCTAGTTTAAATCAAGCATTATTCGGGTAAGCAAATTGGAGAAAAAGCTCCTGTCCTCATAGATCATACATGCAAAGGCAGGATGGATGGACTTGTGAGAAAACAATATATATACAGTTTTAAGTGGGGGATGAATGCTATGGAGAAAAGAGGGCTGAAGTGCAGAGAGAATGTTGCCATTTTATAATGAGTAGTCAAGAAAAACTTTCTGACAAGGTTGTATTTTAGCAGAAATGTCAGCAAAATATGGAAATAGTCTATTGCCTATTTGGAAGAAGAGAGTTGTGTGCAAAAAGAAGTAACGTGCAAAAGATCTGAGATGACAGTGCATTAGAATGTTGGAGGCATATAAAGGTGATTGGTGTGGCTAGAGCCAAGTGGGTGTGAAAGAAAAGTTGGCCGTGATGTCAGAGTTCGAATCAGCAGGGCAAGGGAAGCTGCTGTACAGACTTTTGATCTTCCATTGTCGATGTGCCTGACTAGCTCCTCTGAAGAGAATGGGAACAGGAGGATAAGAAGTTGTGAGGGAGAGTCTACCTCAGAGGTTATAGAAAGTATTCTCTGCAAAAGATGTTCTTGGGAGATGAAAGTGAAGGGTGCAACAATTCAAAGGCAGAGCTGACATACATCTGGATGTCAATTACCAAAGAGAAAGAAGAGTCAAGGGTAGATGAAGTTCATGTCCTGAAGGTGCCATTTGTTAAAAAGGGTAAGATTGTATTGAAGATGGGCAGATTTGAGGCAGTGAAATGAATCGTATTTTGGTCATATCAAAGTTGAGATGACGCTTAGATATATAAGTGTGTGTGTATGTGCCTTTCACTGGCCATATCACTGAGAAAAATTGTTGCTGCTAGAAATGGTTGAGTCACAGATTTTAGAAAATCTGAGGAAGAGATGCTTGGGACACCATGGATACTAGCTGGAGGCTATGGAATTGAAATAACTAAAATGTCACTAGCTAAATGATCTCTAATTGTCAAACAACCTTTCTGAGACTCAGAAGTGTTTCATCTCTAAAATAAAGAAATATGACTAAATTCCAGAAGTAAATGACTCAGCTCATCCAAATTCAAAGAGGAGATAAATCCTCCCAAACAACTTTGTTGCCAAACCATAGGATATAATTCCTCCCAAATGGATAGAGCACTCCTGTCTTCTGCAAGGAGGGAAAAAAAAGTTATTTTGTAGATGATGTCAGTTTTCGCCCTTGGATATCAGGACTTGTTTTAAGGCCTAGGAGCTGAAGGTCAGAAAGGCCTTGCTTTTGCAGAGACGGCACACACATAGTGGAAGAAATGCACAAGCACGAGACCCAGCATGCTCCAATCAGATTCCAAAACTCTGCTGGTGTCCTTACTCATAAAAGAAACCAAATAATTCTATTCTTATTGAGTTGCTGTGAAGATATAAGAAACAAAGAATTTAATACCATGTAATATGGTATATAATGTAGTGTGAATTAAACTCTACCACGTGATTTAGAATATACCATAATCGTTATTTGCTTCTTTGCCATTCTCAGCTCCCCTCTCCCCACTCCACAGCTTGAGGGGAGCTGGACAAGAACCAAGTCCTTTGGTGTGAGGATCTCATTAGTCAGGTAGCTGAATGAGTGAGAGCTCTAAACGATATGAATTAATTTACACAGTAGGGAGGCCACGAGAATTACATTTTTTAGCATCTACTATATGAAAAGTATTTTGTAAACATTGCTTGAATTAATCTCCATAACAAACATACAAGGTAAATATTTCTATCCTATGCTATAAATAAGGAATCTGAGGCTCTGAAAGGTTAAGTAATTCAAGCAGCTCACACAGGATCATGCAACCAGTAATTGTTTCTCAGACATGCTTGACTCTGAAACCTCTTATCACTCCATTACTTTGTCTCCCTTGATGCTGCTTCCCACTGTGCCTCAGTTGCCTAGAGCTATTTTTAAACATGATGGTGACACCCAGTCTCCAGACTAAGAATAGTCTGGAAACATGACCTGTCCCGATTTTTGCCTGTCTGTGCCTCTCTGTTCTCTGAGTCCCACCTGCCACTGTGCTCTGTCTGTATGTGAGTTTTTATGACCAAAGCTCCTCTTTAACTCAATGTTATCCTTGATCAGTTAGCAAGGCATGTTGCTAGCCAGCAGCCTGGTCTACAAACTTAGCCAGTGATCTCATTTGACCACTGTTACTCAACTTTGTAGAAACCTAAGTCATCTTGACACTTCCTTCTTAGTCACACCTCACATCCAGTCCATCAACAAATTCTGTTGTTTCTATATCCAAAATATTTCTTCAATGTTCCCACTTCTGTCTTCATAATCATTCTCTTCCTCCAGGTCACCATTCACTCCTCACTGGGATTCCTGCAACAGTCCCCTTATGTACTTCCCGTATCGCTATTATCCAACTCCGATCACTTCTCCATATAACAGAGTAAGATTTTTAAAGCAGAAACTAATTATATGGTCCCTACCTTTCCCTTAAAATAACTTCCAGATCTTCCCACTGAACTTCAAATAGAATCCTTATTCTTTTTTTTTTTAAGGTAACCTACACTACCCACAAGCTTGCATTACCTGGCTCTCTCTCACCTTCACTCTCCATGCATCAAAGTGGCCTCCTTTCTCTGAGATGTTCCACACTTCTCTTCTTCAAGAGCACTGCTTCTTCTAATCCTTCCAGTCTCTGCATTGTTACACTCATGTCCGTTGCTTTATAATAATTAATTTGCAACTGCATATAGTTGGATGCCAAGAGAAAGGAGAAAAGCCTTCCAGGCTCAGGTAAAAGCAAATGCAAGCATGTGCAAGTAGGAAAGAACTGAAGGAAAAACCTTTAGAAGACAGCCTTGTGTCTCCCTTCATGACTGCAGACTCCATGGAGGCAGGACCATATTTGTCTTCCTCACCAGTTCACCTAGCCTGATACTCACAGTGCCTGATACATAGGAGTCACCCAGTACACGTGTAGGACTCAACTTATCACCTTGGAAATCAACTGCACCAGTCACTCTGGGCATCACTGATTAGTTCTTGGTGTTTTCATCTCTTTCTCTCAACAACACAGAGAATAGGTGGCATTTTCCTCAGAAACTTGTATCTCACTACCTCACAAACACAGGGTTTATTTATAGTCACTGATACTTATCTGTGCATAATTTTGTTATCTTGGTTTAGGCTTATCTTTCATTTAATGAATCCATGACCCATTTCTCTTCTCTACAGTGCCCCTCTCCCAGTTTTGTTCCCCGTTGGTTGTGGGTTGATCTGAAATGGCATGTGGCCTCATCTTGAATGACAGATCACTCACAAAAAAAGAAAAGGTATTTTGGCATTTCTTTGTCTGACCTGCTACCCTGAAGAAGACCATGTGAATATTTTATAAGCATTTACTGATGTTGTTATTAAAAAAAAAAAAATCGGACCTAATAAGCCTCACTTTTTCTTTAATGAAGTTTATTTCTTAAAGCCTGCATTTATTCAAACTAAAATTACTTGTACAATGGTTTTTTAATTAATCTTCAAGAATCCCAGGTAAGGACATATTATAAAGTGGTATAATGTATTTTAAAATTGTGCTAAATTAAGAATTAATCCATTATGACTATTAATAAGATTACTGTACATGTATCTTTAGTGCTACATGGAAGATGTTATTATCCAAGTTTTACAAAAGAGAAAACTTAGGCTCACTGAGAGCAAGTAAATTTTTCAATGGCAGAGAGCTAGTAAGTGATAGAACTACAACTGTAATCAAAAACTGGAGTCAGTTTAATAAATACAGCTTTCAAGAAATTGTGTTTATGGGACTAGAAAGTAAGTAATGATATCTAGTTTTTAAAATAATCAGATTCCTCATCTACTGCTTCACTAATGCTGCAGAAAAACAACTCCAATATATCAGTGGCTTATTGCAATAACCATTTATTACTTCATGGGTCTGTGTGTCGACTTCAGTTAGGTTGATCTTGTCTGGGTCTCACTTAGATTCTTCTGGGCATCACTGGACTCCAGCCATCAGTCAAAATCAGGTCTGTTCTACATTTCTTCATCATTCTAAGGCAAGAACTACCTGGCCAGGTGGCAGAAATATGAAAGACTAAACTAAATGGCAACACATTTGAAACTTGTGCTTACTTTCACATTTCATTGGCAAAAGCATGTCACATGGCCAGGTCCAATGTCAAGTAGGCAAGGAATTACAGTTCACCTAGTGAACTATGTTAGGTTACCTAACGTGTATATATGGAAAGTTACTCAGTAAAGGACACGAATGTATAAACCAGTCATATAAAGAGACTAAAGAATTGGGAACAATAATGCATTCATACTTCCAGACTTTGAGTTCAATGAGCAATCTGGGATCCAGTTAATAAAAAAAAAATGCAATAAAATGAATAGATTAGATCAACCCTTTTAATTTATTGAAAAAAAAATGCTTATTCTAAGATATGTGTTTACATGCAAAATTGAAGGTAAGCATATAAAACCATTTTGAGAATATTATTTAAAAGAATGTGTCAAAAATAGGAGCTGGCAGTTTTAAAACTCCCATATTCAAAGAAAAATTATTAGCAAGAGTCATTTTTAAACATGTAATATCAATAGCCATTTACCACTAAAATTTATCACAAGGTGTTAGTTTATTTGTCTCACCAATAAACAGATATTAAAGATCAATGCAAAAAATATAAGATTCTATTTAATATGATGGGTTGGAAGGAAGTGTTCAAATTCATGATTACAGAAAAGGCTAGAGAGATCCGAGAAGAGGCAGAGTAGATGAACATTGCACTCACCTCCTCCTGGGACCAAACTGGAATTACAATTAAAATATGGAGCAATCAAAGTGAATAATCAACTGAAGACTAGCTAAATAGAAGCCTTGTAACTAAAGATTTATGGAAGCCATATCAAGACTGGTAGGAAGGGTAGAGATGTAAAAAGTGCTGTCCCAGCTCCCAGACCCAGACCCAGCACTGGCAATGAGTTTGAACTCGTATCAGTCTGGTGAACATCAGTTACCCCTACCTGGTAACTGACTGAGAATCTGCCTCATGCAACTTAAGTACCACCAGAGGCTCTTTCAGTGACTGAAATTAATAGGGAGCTGACAGACAAAGACAGGTGGAAGCAGATCTTGGGAATGCCTTGGGACTTTTGTTGACCTGCCCCCAGAACCAGTACTGCTGAAAGTGACCTTGGTAAGCAGCTTGGTCCTTCCCCTATACACTCAACAGAGGTAGCCACAAACTGTGGATCACTTTGTAACTCCAAACATGTTGCCCAGGGCTAGTCACAGGGAGCGTCTGATGTAGACCTGCAACAAAGTCCTTCCCAAAAGATCCCATAACAAACACACAGACCAACTTCAGAAAACATCAGAGCAGAATCCAATTAGCTTCACAAGTGGCAAATCCAAAGGCAGATCTCAGTAGGCACCAGACCATGCTGAGGCAGATTCCACTTCAGGTGGCCAGCACCTGCAGGGCAACTCATACACTAAGGTATGGGTTAATCCTCACAGTCAGTCAGACTGAGGGTCAACTTCATAGACAAACAGGCCGATAGAAATCAAGACACAATCATAATAATAAAACCCACATAACTTCACAAGGGACATTCCTGGAGTACCCTTCACTTCATGTCATCATCCCATAAGACACATAATACATATGGCCAAGCTACGAAGATTGACTGAGAATCATAGCAGATTTACCTAATATATAGAAACAAACACAAAGAAGCAGCCAAAATAGGTAAACAAAGAAATATGCCCCAAATAAAAGACTAGGAGAAGTCTCCAGAAAGAGACCTAAATGAAATGGAGGCAAGCAAGTTACTAGATGTAAAATTCAACAAAATGGTTATAGGGATGCTCAAAGAACTAAGTGAGAATTTCAACAAAGAGATAGCAAGAATTAAAAAAATAGAAACATTTTTTTAAAAAGAACAGTTCAGAAATTAAGAATAAAATAGGAATAAAGAGGAGGTTGGATGAAGCGGATGATAAAATCAGCAATTTCAGGGGGAAAGGTAGCAGAAAACAACCAAACAGAGAAGTAAAAAGAAAAAATTAAAAATGAAGATTGTTTAAGTGACCAACATGAAATATAACAAGATCTGTATCATAGGGGTACCAGAAGGTTAAGAGAGAGCAAGGGATCAACAACCTATTTGAAGAAATATTGGCCAAAATTTTCCCCAATGTGGTGAAGGAAAAAGACCTACACATCTGGAAAACACAAAGAGTTGAAAACAAGATGAAACCAAAGAGGCCCATATGAAGACACAATATACCATATTTTATCCTGTTTAATGCACATCCATCTTTTCACACATATTATACATTGAATTATTATATCCATAGTATGTAATCATTATACCTATGTATAATGCACATCCTTATATTTCCCTCAAAAATTTGGACAAAACATTATACATGGCATGATACGGTAATTAAAACAGCAAAGATAAAGACAAAGATAGAATCTTAAAAACAGTAAGAAAAAGATAGTTAGTTACTTAGAATCTCCAAAATGACTGCCAGCTAATTTCTCAACAAAAACATTTCAGGGCCAGAAGGGAATGACATGAAATATTTAAAGTATTTAAAATATTTAAGGACGTACAACCAAGATTCCTTTGTCTACAAAGCTATCACTTAAAATTGAAGGACACTAAGGCCAGCTTTTATTCCTCAAATAATTAAAAATGGATCTGCCTTTTGACCTAGAGATCCTACTTCTGGGATTATATCTGAAAGAACCCAAAACACTAATTCTAAAGAACATAAGCCCCCCATGTTCATTACAGCATTATTTATAATCACCAATGTATGCAAGCAGCCCAAGTATCCATCAATAGATGAATGAATAGCCCTGGCTGGTGTGGCTCAGTGGATTGAGCACCAGCCTACAAACCAAAGGGTCAATGGATTGATTCCCAGTCAGGGCACATGCCTGGGTTGCGGGCCAGGTTCCCAGTAGAGACCATGCAAGAGGCAACCACACATTGATGTTTCTCTCCCTCTCTTTTTCCTATCCTTCCCCATGTCCAAAAATGTATAAATAAAATCTTTTTTAAAAAATAGATGAGTGGATAAAACAACTACAGGACATTTACACACTGGAATTCTACTCAGCTGTAAAAAAGAAAATTTTACCCTTTGTACAGTATGGATGGACCTGGAGAATAGTATGCTAAGTGAAATAAGCCAGTCAGAGAAAGATAAATGCCATATGATTTCATTTATATGTGGAATCTAATGAACAAACTGAATAAGCAAAACAAAGACAGACTCATAGATGGAGAGCAGATGACAGCTAGTGGTGGGGGAGGTTAAGCAGTGGAGGGATTAAGGAAAAAAAAAGACTCATGGACATGGATCACAGTGTGGTGACTGCTGGTAGAGGGGGTTACAGGGGGACTAAATGGTAATGGAATATATATACAATAAAGATTAAGTAAAAACATAAAATAAAATTGAAGGACATATAAAGAGCCTTCCTGGCCAGAAAAAGCTGAAGGAGTTTGTGGCAACCAAACCAGTCCTGCAAGAAATGTTAAAGGGTCTTGTTGAAGAAGAAGAAGAAAAAAGAACAAGAAAAAGGAGAAGGAACAGGAGAAAAAAAGGAACATAGTTAAAGGAATAAAATGGCAATAAATACAGACCTATCGATAATCACTTTAAATATAACGGGCTTATCAGGGGTGGAGGAGTAAGTAGAGTCTATGTTAACCTCTTCTCAGAAAAATCTGGAATTACAACAAAATTGTAGAGAAAGCATCCTGAATAACCAACTAAACACAAGCTGGACAGAAGCCTTACAATCATGGACAGACAAAAATCCACTTCACCACAACAGGATTGGTAGGGACTGTGGAAATGTGAGAGGACTGGCTGGGCTCCCACAGATGGCAGCTGAAGTTCTGGAAGGATATTTCAGTGACCAGGGGGTTTCCTCTGAGAAGTGTGAGGTCTAAACCCCAGTCTGGGCTCCCCAGCCTACAACATCAGAGCCAGAAAGTAACCCAGATAGCATGCAGCTTATTTGAAAAGCAGCAGGGTTTCTGTCTGCCAGGCAGAGATGGCTAGAGATGCAGAGAGACTCTTAAAGGGCCAAAGCACAAAATTTTGTTTGTAGGCACTTATCCTGGTCTCCAGCAGAGGGAGGGTGGACTAGAATAGAGATACTTGAGGAGAGTCTGGGGTTGGTGGCTCAGGGGAGAGAACTGAAGGAACTGAAACCAGGATCCTTATCCTGAGTCATTCCCCATACTGCAGAAGCCAATTATTTTAGGCAGAGGACTCACTTTCTAGTGGCATCAGCCTGAGGGGAAGCAATAACCCTCAGGAATAGCCAGCAGAAATCACTCTACCTTAGCAAGTGGAGCTTAAACAGACTGCTAATTACAGCCACAGGCTACATCATTGATTAGTTTAACAACTAAGGTGGAAAATATAAAGAAGCAGCCAAAATGGAAAGACAAAGAAATACACTCCAAATGAAAGTACAGGAGAAAATTGCAGAAGACTTAGAGGTAAGCAATTTAACACACAGAGCATATAGAGTAATCATACTAAGGATACTCAACAGCATGAAAAAGACATAGGAACCATAAACAATGACCAGTCAGAAATAAAGAATTTAATAGCTGATATAAATAAGATACTGAAAACAACAAAGAGTACGAAAGAAGAAGCAGAGGACTAAATCAGTGATTTGGAAGAAAAGGCAGAAAACAAGACCAAGGCAGAGCAGCAAAAACAAACAAAAAAAAAAATTTAAAAAGAGGAGAGCTTAAGAAACATTTTGGATAACATGAAGCATAACAACATCCATATTGTCGGAATATGAGAAGAAAAGAGAGAAAAGCAAGGGATTGAGAAACTATTTGAAGAAATAATGCTAGAAAACTTGCCCAATCTGGTAAAGGAAAAAGTCACACATATCCAGGGAGCTCAGAGAATCCCAAATGATATAGGACACAAACAGCACTATATCAAGACACATCATAATTAAATGATAAGGCTTAAAGACAAGGAGAGAATCCTAAAATCCACCAGAGAAAAGCAGGGAGTTACCTACAAGGAAGCACTAATTAGACTGGCATCTGATTACTCAACAGAAATATTTCAGGACAGAAGGGAGTGCATGATATATTCAAGGTGATGAAAAGTGAGACCTACAACCAAGGCAACTTTACCGACAAGGCTATCATTTAAAATCAAAGGAGAAATAGGGAGCTACGCAGACAAGAAAAGCTAAAGGAGTTTGTTAACACCAAACCAGTATTACAACGAATGTTAAATGGCTTGCTTTAAGAAGAAGAGGAAGAAAAAGGGAAAAAAGAAAAAAAAAACAGTAAAACAGTCTAACAATAAAATGGCACTAAATATATATATCTATCTCTCAATAATCACCTTAATGGTAAATGACTTAAATGTTCCAACCAAAAGACACAGGATAGATGAATGAATAAGAAAATGAGGTCCATATACATGCTGCGTCCAAGAGACCCATCTCAGATTGAAAGATACACACAGACTAAAATTAAAGGGATGGAAAAAGAGATTTCATGCAAAAGGAAAGAAAAAAAAAGCTGGGATAGCAGTACTTATATCTGACAAAGTAGACTTTAACCAAAGCTATAGTAAGAGACAAAGAAGGACACTACATGATGCTAAAGGGAATAGTCCAACAAGAGGACATAACCCTAGTAAACATTTACACACCCAACATAAGAACACCTAAATATGTAAAGCAAATCTTGATAGAAATAAAGGAAGAGATCAACAGAAATACAGTCATAGTTGGGGATTGTATCACCCCTTTAACTTCAATGGATAGACTTTCCAAATAGAAAATCAAAAAGGAGACAGAGTCCTTGAATGTTACACTAGATCAAATGGATTTCATTGATGTCTTCAGAGCATTTCACCCCAAAGCAGTAGAATATACATACTTTTCAAGTGCACATGCAATATTTTCTAGGATAGACCACATGTTAGGACACAAAACAAGTCTCAATAAATTTAAGAAGTTTGAAATCATATCAAACATCTTCTCTGACCACACTGCTATGAAACTAGACATCAATCTCAAGAAGAACACTGAAAAACATACAGTAGGCACTAAATAAATGTTATTAAACAATGAGTGAGTCAGCAATGAGATCAAGGAAGAAATCAACACATACCTTGAAACAAAGGAAAATGAGGAAACAACAATCCAAACTCTGTAGAACACAGGAAAAGCAATCCTAAGAGGGAAATTCATAGTATTACAGGCCTATCTTAAGAAAGAAAGAAAGAAAGAAAGAAAGAAAGAAAGAAAGAAAGAAAGAAAGAAAGAAAGAAAGAAAGAAAGAAAGAAAGAAAGAAGGAAAGAAGGAAGGAAGGAAGGAAGGAAGGAAGGAAGGAAGGAAGGAAGGAAGGAAAGAAAGAAAGAAAGAAAGAAAGAAAGAAAGAAAGAGCTCAAATAAACAATCTAACTTCACACTTAAAGGAACTTGACAAAGAACAACAAATAAAGCCCAAATTGAGTAAGAGGAAGTAAATAATAAAGCTCACAGCAGAAATAAATGATATTAGAATCTAAAAAAATACAAAAGACCAATGAATCCAACACGTGGTTCTTTGGAAAAATACAGTAGATTGACAAACTTTTATCTAGGCTCATCAGGAAAAAAATGAAAGGATGCAAATAAATAAAACCAGACATGAAAAGAGGAGAAAGAACAACTGACACCAAAGAAATACAAGCATTGCAGGAAAATATTATGAGCAATTATACGCCAGCAAACTAGATAAAATGGATAAATTTCTAGAAACATACAGTCTTCCCAAACTAAATCAAGAAAAATCAGAGAATCTGAATAGACAGACCACCCCTAGTGAAATTGAAATAGTAATCCAAAAACTCCCAGACAAAAGCCCAGGGCCTGATTGCTTCACAGGTGAATATTACTAAACATTCTGAGAAGAGTTAACACCTCTGCTTCTCATTCTATTTCATAAAATTTAATAGGACAGAAGACTCCCAAACTCATTTTATGAGGCCAGCATTATCCTAATTCCAAAACCAGATAAAGACACCACAAAGAAAAGAAATTATAGGCCTATACCCTTGATGAACATAGATGCTAAAATCCTCAACAAAATATAAACCAATAATAAAATATCAAAAAGGGAAACTAAGAAAACAATCCCATTCACAACTGCAACAAAACATAAAATACCTAGGAATAAATTTAACCAAGAATGTAAAAGGCCTGTATTTGGAAAATTATAAGACACTGAAAAAAGAAATCGAGGAAGAAACAAATAAGTGATAGCATATACCACGTACATGAATAGAAAGAATTAACATCATTGGAATGTCCATACTACCCAAAGCAATATATAGATTCAACATAATTCCTACCAACATGCCAATGATGTATTTCCACAACTAGAACAAACATTCTGAAAATTTATAAGGAGCCACAAAAGACCCAGTATAGCCACAGCAATCTTGAGAAAGAACAAAGTTGGAAGAATCATGTATGTGATAGCAAACTCTACTACAAGGCTGTAGTAATAACCACCATGGTATTGGCACAAGAGCAGGCATACTGATCATTGAAACAAACAAGAAAATCAGCCCAGAGACAAACCCACAACTTTATGGTCAATTAATATTTGAATAAGAGGTGAAAAACATAGAGTTAGGTAAAGATAGACTATTCAATGAATGGTGTTAAGAAAAATTAGAAAGGCACATGCAAAATAATGAAACTAGATCACCAAATTTCACTACACACAAGAATAAACTCAAAATGTATTAAAGACTTCCATGTTAGACTCAAAACCATAAAAGTACTAGAAGAAAACATAGGCAGTAAAATCTCAGAAAATTCTCATAGCAACATCTTTTCTAATATATTTCTTAGGCAAGGGAAATAAAAGAAAAAAAATAAACAAATGGGACTACAGCAAACTAAAACATTTTCACACAGCAAAGGAAACCATCAGTAAAATGAAAAGACAACTTTCTAATTGGAAGAACATATTCACCAATGATATATGCAAATCAAAATAGAAACAGACTCATAGATACAGAGCACAGACTGACAGCTATCAGAGAAGAGGACAGTTGGGTGGCTAGGTGAAAAAGGTGGAAGGATTAAGAAAAAAAGGCAAGAAAAATCCGCACAGACAAACAATGGTTTGGTGATTACCAGAGGGAAAGGGTTGGGGGTGAGGGGGAGAAGAGACTAAAAGGGGGATAAATGGTGGTGGAAACTGACTTGATTTGAAGTGACAAACACAATACAATATACAGATAATTATTAAAAATAAATTGTCTCAAAAAAGAGAATGGCTAGAAAATGTCTTGATAAAGTTATTGCTGTTGCAGTGTCTCTGAAAAAAAAAAGAAAGCTACAATTTTTGAAAGACAATCAAAGATCTTGGGTAAAAAATTTAAATGTTAAAAATGAATTGAAAAAGGAAACACATATACAAAATCACTCAATAAATATCTTAGGCCAAAGATGATAAAAGCAAAAATTATAACAGCAAAAATCTCACAAAATAAAAATGTGACTAACATAATTAAATGACATTTCATACTTACTATAAAACTAAGGATAAAACAAATAGATAACAAGTGAAAATATCCATCATCTCCATTATGTGAACAACATTCCAGACATCTTATGCATATACTATCTATATGAGAAGGAAGGAAGGAAGGAAGGAAGGAAGGAAGGAAGTCAGTCAGTCTAGGAAAAAACATAAAGAGAATAATTTTACAAAAGTGGATGCATATCAATAATTCTTTAACAAACAAGTATTAAATTTGCTTTAATTGGCTTTTCTTTTGGAAAAATAATGCAACTAAAAGGAATGCTGAACTACTTAAATTTTTCTTTACAACATAGATATTAATATTTTAAATATTTAGAAATTAGTTCTAAATTTTTAAGAGTTTGAAATCATTATACTATTTAACACCGTGTATTAACTTTAGAAGTATACACCAATGCCCTACTACAGAAGGTAAAGAAATTAGTCTACTTCCAATTCTTTCCATCTCCTGAATTTATAAGTTGTATTGAATTACACTCTCCTACCCGCACTCCCACAGGCTATAGCCAGCATGATGACCCTCTTATTATTCATTATGCCCCCAGGACCACAACTGCCTTAGGTTCTTTTCACTAACTTCTTCCTCTTCCTGACACATTCTGCCCCAAAATATTTGCCAGGCTGGCATCTTTTTGTTGGTTGGTCTCCATTCAAACGTCATCTTCTCTGAGAGGCTCCCTGACCACTGAGCCTCAAGATACTGAACACACCACCTTGTTTTATTTCCTTTAGAGCATATGTCACAAGCAGAAACTCCCTCGTTCAGCACTTTATTTTCTGTCTTTCCACACTACCATGCAAATTCCATGACAACAGAAATGATTTGTTTACCAGTTCTATTCAGGACTGTTACATTTCTTAGGAAATTTGTACTTTTCTCTAAATTGTAGAAGACTCTTGTCAGATCTCAGCGTACTCTCTTATCTCTACCTAGACATCAAGAATTTGAAAGTTATACTTAATATTTTGCAGATTGGGGCTGTTTATCCTCATTGCACTGATGACAGTTTTTGCAGAGTTTACCTCTATTTTTCTTGTTGCTATTCCTGGCTTTGATGCATTTTAAAGAAGGAAATTTAACTGAAATCATCCCACGTCAATATCATCAATTTGCATTCTGCATACACAGTAAATGTTTTAATTTGTTGTGTGAGACAGAGCTTGAATGGAAGAGATGATGACAGAAGCTAAGCAATGTGAACCACCACTGCCATCGTGAGTTGCATATGCCTTTGGGAGTCTAATAAAGGACAGCTCCCCATCCCCCATCAAAAATGAATAGACAGACCTTTACAGGCAGACTTGTAAATGCTGTCCCCTGAACTTCGTTCATAGGTTCCTTTGAGAACAATGGATCACACATGAGGAACCCCAAGTAAATGTCAATTTTAAGTCAGATTTCTCCACATTTACAGTTTGAACCTCTATATATATATATGCATAATAAAAGTTTAACAATCTAAATCATTTAAGCCAAAATAAATTCTGCCCCACCTCACCAGGAATTACCCATCTAATGACATCTATGACAATGTTAATATTGGTAAGGTGTTAAGAACAGCGTCTGGCATATATTGCGCACTATATGTTTTTGACAAATGTATTAAACAAATAAAATGGTTTTGAAGTAAACTTGACCCTCCTCTCATGTGCTCAAGACAAATAATGTTACATGGCATAATTACTAGTGAAACAAAACATGTGTCCTGGTAACTACATCCCAAATACTTAACACTAGGGGGAAAGTGGAGGAACTACGCTGGCACGGAGCAGATGGGAGAGTTTATGGCTGTGACGTCAAGAAGGAGCAACTCAAACGCTTACTATCTAGATGTGTCTAAACCCTCCCCAGGTTCCCGAGAGTGTGAGCTTTTGCCTTTCCCAGTCCAGGGTCTCTGATTTCTTTGCTTTTCCACCAAGAATTCAAGGTCATGTACCAGGGATATAAGGTGAATACAGAATATTAATATAATGAAAGTGAGTAGGAATAGCAATGTATCAGCAGACATGAAAGCCCTCTTGTACTTCCAATCTCATTCATTTATATAAAAGTAGTATTCTTCCCATTAATTACATACTTTGTGGGGCAAAAACCTTTCAAATTATCACCAAACTTTTCCCAAAGTGGAAGTAATTAGATGTCCCCCTTAAAAATGTGTATGTTTTATTCCTAATTATAATGCACTTAGCAGAAGATAAAGGTCATATTGCCAAAGCAACCCAAAGTGGGGTATCTTTCATGAAAGGGGCAATGTTAATTAGGAACTTGAACTCCATTTGGTTAGTTTTTCTTATTACCAACTGGCTCTCTCACTTGGATTAAAGTACAGTTGAGCCACTTCTCTACTAACCTTGTCTCTCATTCCACAAAGTTTGGATGACTTGCACAGATTTGTGCCTCTGACCCACACACTTCTTCCTCAACATCTCTCCACTTTTAAGAAATGTTCAAAATTTTATTTACCACCATACCCCCTGACCACAGATGCCCATTGTTATATTTCACCTTTAAAAAAAAATTGCTTGGGCTCTGGTCAGGTAGCTAAGCTGGTTAGAGTGTCATCCTGATATACCAAAGTTGTGGGTTCGATCCCCAGACAGGGCACATACAAGAATCAATCAATGAATGCATAAATAAATGGAACAACAAATTCTCTCTCTCTCTCTCTCTCTCTCTCTCTCTCTCTCACTTTTCTCCTCTCTCTCTCTCTAAAATAAACAAATAAAAATAAAAATTGATTTGTTCAACTTTTTCACTTTGTACAACTGTTATTACAATATGGTGTTCTTGAGGAATAATGATACTCCATTATAATTCTTATATATTTATAATTTCTTCATAATCTACACAGTGACATCCCCTAACCTAATACCATTGCTGGATAAAGAAGCACATCATTTGACCACTGTAGATAGATTTGCTCTTTTTCTTCACTCTACTATTTTCCATAGGCAAAAAATCCTGGTTTCTTCCAAGATGATTTAATGTATCCCAGGTGACATCTAAGATTTTGACCATACCACCCAAACTAAAGGAGCATTTTCTGTAGATCCTTAAATCATTAAGCAACTATGTCTCATGTGCCTACACTGCACATGACTGTCAGTCATTCAGGGTTACCGCACTAACACAGAGTAAAGACTAAATGGGATTTTTACTGCCAAATGCAATAGAACTGGGTTTTGCCTTGGCCCAATTTCACCTTTAGCCCAGCTTTATACAGTAATATTTGACCTCAATAATCTAGTATATGAAGTCTATGTGACATTCTGCAACACTGTCAATCGCCGTACTAGAGGTGTTCTCACAACTAGTACAACACAAAAAGTACACAAAAGAAGCCATCACACTTAGTCACACAAAACTCAGCAATGACCTCATACACCAGCTACCGTATGTACATGCATCTTCTATACGCACAAAGACCCTACTACAATATTGCAAAACAATATAGCTAAGGCACGGCCTGCCTTTTCATATGATACATCCTGCTTTTTTCACTCCTTAAATAAACTGTTAGCTACCATATTTATTCAATCATCACAGAAAACTAATGCAAGTATAAATGTAGCCAGGCAAGAAAAAAAAAATGCCCAACAGCCAGTGCAGATTATGTATGAAGATGTGGGTTATACCAAGGCAGGTTGTTTCTCTAGGGACTTCATCCCCACAAACCCTCAAGCATGTATGGTGTTACACACAGATTGCTCTGTCAGGGCCTCTGTCTCTGAATTCCAGGTGTGCTCGATTTTACATCTGTTACTTCACAAGTGCATCAGACTTGAACAGCAAACCGTATGGCTTCCCTTACTGGACCTACTTTCAATTACAACTACACACAAATTACCAGTACAGATAAAATGTGCCATCTGAAAACGCCAAGAGTGAGTGGTGTTGGGTTGCGTGCACAGACATAACTCAATGTGAGTTTACAGCAGCCCTGAATGTATTGTCTGTTGCTTCCCAGCTGACCCTGATCTATGGTATCTGGATAACAAATGCGCACATTTAGAATATTCTGCTCAGTTACAGCTATGTGCTGGGAATCAAACAAGTTACAAATAGCCCCAAGTCCAAATACAGTAGTGACATGCAGTAATGGTGTCATTATTAGGCAATAATTCTATGCCTATCACTGACTCCCACTGGCAATAAAAATGATAGCCTGTAGCAAAGTGGCCACTAATAGACACTAGCAAAGGGATAGCAATTACACTTAGTACTATGAATGTCTTCAATTAGCTTTGTGTGTAAATGTGTGTGTGCTGGTGTGAAAGTCTTAATGATACAGCTTGAATACATGTCTCTAGCCACTAGTTTCCTGGCCAAAAAAAATTAAGTAAAACAAAACAGGAATGTTCATTTTTTTAGAACCGTTTCCTAGCACTGCCAGTAGACAAGTTATCATGACGTGTGTTTTCCCTGCACAGCACTTCTTTTTATAACACAGCCATGGATCTCCAAACATTCCCTCAGGACAAGATGCTTCTCAAGAAGGGAACTCTCTCAGAGCCAAAAATACCGAAATGTTACTATATAGTCCCTCCAGCAATGGAAACATGTTCAGAGAGGAAGATCTACCAGAAATTTTCAATCAGGGAGGGAATAGAAATTTTTTAACCCTGAATATTCATGGATCCTTAAGAAAGATTTTTTTGTTGAAATTGTTGATACACACCTTTTATCAAGGATTTATCATCATAAATACAGCTTGAGGCTGTCACAGATTACAGAGGTTTTTGTACTCAAAGTAAACAAAAATTAATGCTATCCCATGGGCACTTTTATAAATTCCTTGTTTATTTTGCAAATAGCAAAATGTTGACAGAACAAAATTGCAAAACAAAGCCACAAATTAGCATTATTTAATAGCATTCAAAACCAACCTAATTTTATGATCAGGTAAAGGTTACAAACATTTAATACAAAGAGAAACAAGAGATCTGAAAGGTAAAAATTGGAACCAAAGCTAGCACTACTGGAAATGTTAGTACGCTGTTTCTTTTTTCATTTATATTTTACATTTGATATTATTTTATATTAGTTTAGGTGTACAGCATAGTGGTTAGACAATCGTATATTTCACAAAGTATTCCCTTAATACTTTTAGTACCCACCTGGCACTATACATAATTATTATATTGTTATTGACTATTTCCTAGCTGTATTTTACATCTCTGTGTTACAATTTTGTAACTACCAATCAAATTCTCACTCCCCTCACCTTTTTCACTGAGTCCCCAAAGCTCCCTCTCCTCTAGCACATAATTTCTGTATCTATGAGTCTGTTTCTATTTTCTTTAGATTCCACAAATAAGTAAGAACACAGGGTATTTGTCTTTTTCTGAGTGTTAATCTAAACTTCCAAGATCTTTGACTGGCATTGCAAGCTTAGTCCTCAGCAAATCAACAAATAGCATCTCACCAAAGTCTGCTCAGATCACTTAGCTTGCTCTATTTCTCTTCACTTCCTGGTGTGTGGTGAGGTCAGCTGTATTTCTATGTTATTTACTTACTAGTTATCAATTTAGGCAATGAATTCTACCATCAAGAGCATCTATATGCTTTCTTTCTTCAGCTAATTGTATTGGCTTAGTTGTTGTTGTTTTTTTTCTTCTTATTGGCAGATAAATTCAGTGTATGTAGCAGTAATTACCAAAGGGAATATTAATAATATCCACAAGATGTAAAGAGTTTGCTTACACCTCCTGGACTGTTCCTAAAATCTGACATAGAGACTTTTTTTTAATTTATGAAAGACAAAAATCTCATGGGCTTTACCTGTTAATTTTGAGTACAATGTCACAATTTAGTCGACAGGTATCACTTTAATAAGCACAGATTCTAGCTTTATCAGAGGGGCCTATGTTTTATTTTTTTAATAGCCAATTATGTTTGAGGATCAATGGCTTGACAGAGATTCCTGACTCTCAGCCAGGGAAGTTGTAAGGGGCAGCGGTGTTAGTACTCCTGAAACTAAAAATTCACCAAAGGAAAAACATAAAAGTATTGCTCCGTGACAAGTTGAGATTGTCTCAGTGTTAATCTATTCTATTTGGTTGTCCCACTTCCTGCCAATTTACTGGTTATCATTAATTATGTACAAATAGGCAGAACAGAATAGTAGAGAATAGACTCTGCCCACAGTGGTGACCAAAATAATGAGTTAAACCAAAGGTCAAAAGAAGACATTTGTTATCATATCCTTAATAATGGATATTATTAAAGTTATTCACTCATTAGAATTTAATGTGGATATTTACACCATATCCTAATATCGCCCCATTCTAAAATTGCTAAATTTACCATTTATTTTCCTGAGCAATTTTCTCTCTGTGCATTTGGTTGTTTAAAAATTCCTTGTAGCACTAGACAAAATAATAAAAAAATGTGTATGAAAACATGAAAGTCCCCAAATGGTGATTGAAATCTTGAAAAAGAAGAACAAAATGGGAGGCATCACATTACCTGATATCAAGCTATATGGCAAGGCTATGGTAATCAAAAAGAAACATGGTACTGGAACAAAAACAGCCAGATACTTCGATGGAATTGAATTGACAGGACAGAAATAAACCCACAACTCTATGGCCAACTAATGAATGATAAAGGAAGCAAGAGCATACAATGGTGTAAAGACAGTCTATTTAATAAATGGTGTTGGAAAAATTGGACAAATACATGCAAAAAAATTTAAACTAGACCACCTTCTTATACCATATACAAGAATAAACTCAAAATAGATTAAAGACTTCAATGTAAGATCTGAAATCATAAAACTTGTAGAAGAAAACATACATAGGCAGTAAAATCTTGAATATTTCTTATAGCAATATTGTTTCTGATATGTCACCTTGGAAAAGAAAAACAAAAGAAAAAATAAACAAATGGGACTATATCAAACTAGAAAGTATTTACACAGCAAAGGAAACCATCAACAAAATGAAAAGACAACCAACTGAATGGGCAGAAGATATTCTCCGATGATGTATCTGATAAGAAGTTAATATCCAAAATGTATAAAGATTAGACAACTCAGGAAAACAAACAACACAATTAAATGGTGGGCAGAGACCTGAATAGACACTTCTCACAAGACATACAGATGGCCAATAGACGTATGAGAAGTTGCCTAATCATCACTAGTCATCAGAGAAATGCAAATTAAAACCACAATGTGAAAATGGCTATGTAGTATCAGCAAATCTGCAAACAACAAGTGTTGGTGAGAATGTAGAGAAAGGAAACCCTAGTGCACTGTTGGTGGGAATGCAGATTGCTGCAACCACTATGGAAGAGTATAAAGTTTCCTCAAAGTATTAAAAATGCAACTGCCTTATAACCCAGTGATTCTACCTCTGGGAATATGTCCAAAGAAATCAAAAACACTAATTCAAAAGAATATATGCATCCCCATGCTCATTGAAGCAGTATTTGCCATAGCCCATATGTGGAAGCAACCCAGGTGTTCATCAATAGACAAGTGGATAAAACACCGTGGGATACAAATACACACACACACACGTACGCACATATATATAATGGAATACTTACTACTCAATCATAGAAAAGAATAAAATCTTACCATTTGTGACAACATAATGGACCTAAAGGGTATTATGCTAAGTGAAATATCAGACAGAGAAGACAAATACCATATGACCTCACTTATATGCGGAATATACAGAACAAAATAAACAAAGAAAACAGAAACAAACTCAAAGACACATAGAACAAATTGATGGCAGACAGAGGGGAGAAGGGTTTAGGGGGATGAGTGAAAAACATGAAGGCATTAAGTACAAATTGGTAGTTACAGAATAGTCACAGGGGTGTAAATTGCAGCATAGGGAATATAGTCAATAATATCATAATAACCATGTTGGGGCCAGGCAAGTACTTGAAATATCAGGGAGACCACTCTGTACAAAGTACATGATTATCTAACTACTATGATGTACATCTAAACTAATATAGAATAATACTGAATGTAACTGTAATTAATTTTTTTAATTTTTAAAAAGTAAACACTGAAATAACATACACACTTAACACTAGGGAGAAGATTAAATAAACATGGTACATTCATATAATAGAATACTAAAATTTATGCTTGCAATGAATTTTTGATTAAGTAAGAAAATATTTTTTTGCCCTGACTTGTATGGCACAGTGGCTTGAGGGTCATCCTGCAAACTGAAAGGTCACCGGTTCAATTTCTGGTCAGAGTACATGGCTAGGTCCCCCGTTGGGGGTGTGTGAGGGGCAACCAATGGATATTTCTCTCACACATCAATGTTTCTCTCCCACTCTTTCTCCATCCCTTCTCCCTCTCTCTATAAATAAACAAAATCTTAAAAAAATAAAATATTTTATAAGTATAAATAGAAAAGCATCATAAAAACTGTATGTTTTTATTATCTCAAATTAGTAAAAAAAAATACACGAACTGAAGAAAAGAAGATTAGAAGGCAATAATACCAAAATATTAACAATGGTTTTAAAAAAATTAAACGTTGAAATAACCTACAAGAATCCAAGATAGTAGATGAGTAAGTGGAAGCTACACTAACCTCTTCCCAGGAACAATCTGGAATTACAAATAAATTGTAGCGAAATCATTCAGAATAATCAATTGAACACTAGCTGGAAAGAAGCCTTATAACCACAACAGACAAAAGAAAACACTTCATTACAATGTCAATGGTAGGAAATACAAAGGAGACACAAGAGGGTTGGCCGGGCTCCCATGAGTAGCAGCTAATGTTCTGGAGGAATATTTCAAGGGGTTCCCCTTGAGAAGTATGGAGTCTAAACCCCAAGCTTAGCTACCCAGCCTATAGCACCAGAGCAAGAAATGAACCCAGATAACATCCAGGTATGAAAAGCAAGAGGGTTTCTGTCTACCAGGGAGAGATGGCTGGAAACACAGAGAGCCTCTTAAAGGACAAAAAAAAAAAAAAAACACAAAATTTCATTTATAGATACTTACTCTGGGTGCCAGCAAAGTGAGGGCAGAGTGGATTAGAGATACCTGAGGATGGTCTGGGTGAGTAGCTCTGGAGAGAAAACTGGAGGAACAGCCACCAGTATCCCTCTGCTGAGTCGTTTCTCATACTGCAGGAACCATAACTCTCAGGAAGACACTCCTCTCTGAATGGCTTCAGCCTGAGGGGAAGCAATATACCCATTTCCCAGGAATCACTCTGCACCACCCTGTGGTGCTTAACCAGATTGTTCACAGCTTGATTAGATTAACAGCTGATATGTTTAGTGCTTGATTAGTTTAGTAGCTAAGGCAGAAAATACAAAGCAGCCAAAATGGGAGGACAAAGAAATAGACCCCAAATGAAAGAACAAGGAAACTTTCAAGGAGAACTAGAACTAGAAGAAATAGAGTCAAGCAATTTACCAGATAGTTCAGATTAATGAATATAAGGATACTCAACAGCGTGAAAAACGACATAGAAACTATTTAAAAAAGGACCACTCAGAAATAAAGAATACAATGTCTGAAATAAATAATACACTGGAAGGAATAAACAGTACATTAGAGATAGAATTGGTGTTTGGAAGACAAGGCAGAATAAAACAGCCAGGCAGAGCAGCAAAAACAAAATAAATAAATTTTAAAAAATGAGGAGACCTCAAGAAATATTTGAATAACATGAAGTATACCAACATCCACAACATGGGAATACCAGAATAAAAAGAGAGAGAGCAAGGGATTGAGAAACTATTTGAAGAAATAATGATAGAACACTTAACTAATTTGAGGAAGAAAAAAGTCACACATATCCAGGGAGCTCAGAGAATCCCAAACAAGGAGGACCCAGAGAGCACTATATCGAGACACATCATAATTAAATGATAAGGCTTAAAGACAAGGAGAGAATCCTAAAATCCACCAGAGAAAAGCAGGGAGTTACCTACAAGGAAGCACTAATTAGACTGGCATCTGATTACTCAACAGAAATATTTCAGGACAGAAGGGAGTGCATGATATATTCAAGGTGATGAAAAGCGAGACCTACAACCAAGGCAACTTTACCCACAAGGCTATCATTTAAAATCAAAGGAGAAATAGGGAGCTACCCAGACAAGAAAAGCTAAAGGAGTTTGTTAACACCAAACCAGTATTACAACGAATGTTAAAGGGCTTGCTTTAAGAAGAAGAAGAGGTAGAAAAGAAGAAGAAAGAAAAAACAGAGGAAAATAGTCTAACAATAAAATGGCACTAAATATATATCTATCAATAATCACCTTAAATGTAAATTACTTAAATGCTCCAACCAAAAGACACAGGGTAGATGAATAGGTAAGAAAATGAGGTCCATATATATGCTGCCTCCAAGAGACCCATCTCAGATTGAAAGATACAGACTGACTAAAATTGACTAAAAAGGAAGAGATCAACAGAAATACAGTCATAGTTGGGGATTGTAACACCCCATTAACTTCAATGGATAGACCTTCCAAATAGAAAATCAAAAAGGAGACAGTGTCTTTGAGTGTTACACTAGATCAAATGGATTTCATTGATGTCTTCAGAGCATTTCACCACAAAGCAGCAGAATATACATACTTTTCAGGTGCACATGAAACATCTTCTAGGATAGACCACATGTTAGGACACAAAACAAGTCTCAATATATTTAGGAAGATTGAAGTCATATCAAGCATCTTCTCTGACCATAATGCTATGAAACCAGACATCAATCACAAAATGAACACCAAAAAATATACAAAGATGTGGAAGTTAAATAACATGTTATTAAACAAGAAATGGGTCAACAATGAGATCAAGGAAGAAATCAGCAGATACCTGAACAAAAGAAAAGAAGGACACAACAATCCAAATTCTGTGGGACACAGGGAAAGCAATCCTAAGAGGGAAATTCATAGTATTGCAGGCCTATCTCAAAAAAAAAAAAAAAAAAAAAAAAAAAAAAAAAAAAAAAAAAAAAAAAAAAAAAAAAAAAAAAAAAAAAAAAAAAAAAAAAAAAAAAAAAAAAAAGCTCAAATAAACAATCTAACTTCACACTTAAAGGAATTTGAAGAAGAACAATAAAGCCCAAATTGAGTAGGAGGAAGGAAATAATAAAGATCATAGCAGAAATATATGAAGTAGAGTCTAAAAACTACAATACAAAAGACCAATGAGTCCAATACATGGTTCTTTGGAAAAATACACTAGATTGACAAACCTGTAACCAGACTCATCAAGAAAAAAAAGAGAAAATTTAAAAAGAGAACACAAAAATGAGAAATTAAAGAGGAGAAATAATAACTGAAACCTAAAAAGTACAAAGGATTGTAAGAAAATATTATGAACAATTATATGCCAATGAACTGGACAAGCTGGCTAAAATTGTTAAATTTCTAGAAGCATAAAATCTTCCCAAACTAAATCAGGAAGAATCAAAGAATCTGAATAACAGAATACCCCTAGTGAAATTGTGACAATAATCAAAAAACTCCCAAACAAAGAGAAGCCCAGGACCTGAGGCTTCACAGGTGAATTTTACCAAACGTTCTGAGAAGAGATAACACCTTTCCTTCTGATGCTATTTCATAAAATTCAAGAGGAGGAAAGGCTTTCAAAATCATTTTACAAGGCCAGTATTATCCTAATTCCAAAGCCAAATAAAGACACTATGAAGAAAAGATATAATATGCCAATATCCCTGATAAACATAGATGCTAAAATCCTCAACAAAGTATTAGCAAACCGAATATAGCAATGCATCCAAAAGATCATACACATGATCAAGTGGGACTGATTCCAGGAATGCAAGGTTGGCACAACATTCATAAAACAAAATGTGATACACCACATAAACAAAATGAAGGATAACAACCACATGATCATATCAATAGATGAAGACAAAGCATTTGATAAAATTAAATACCCTTTTATAATATAAACTCTCAGCAAAGTGGGAATAGAGGGATATCTCAACATAATAAAGTCCATATATGACAAACCAACTGCCAGCATCATACTCAACGCATAAAAGTAAGTGTTCCCCTTGCAATTGGAAACAAGAGATGTCCACTTTCACCTCTCTTATTCAACCTAGTACTGGAATCCTAGCCACAGCAATCACACAAGAAAAAGAAATAAAAGGAATCCAAACTAGAATGTTAAAAATAAAACTTTCTACTTGCTGATGTTATGATACTGTACATAGAGAATCCTAAAGATTCCACCAAGAAACTACTAGATCTGATCAGTGAATGCAGCAAAGTAGCAGGATACAAAATTAATAGCCAGAAATCAGTTGCATTTTATATGCCAATAACAAACTAACAGAAAGGGAAATTAGGAAAACAGACCCACTCACAACTGCTTTAAAAAGAATAAAATACCTAGGAATAAACCCAACCAAGGATGCGGAAGGCCTATAGTTAGAAAATTATAAGATAAGACATTAAAGAAATAGAAGATACAAGTGTAAGTACACACTGTGTTCATGGAATAGAAGAATTAACATCATTAAAATGTCCATGCTTCAAAGCAATCTACAGATTCAATGCAATTTCTATCAGGATTCGAATGACATGTTTCACAAAACTAGAACAAATATTTCAAAAAGTTATATGGATACAGAATAGACCCCATATAGGAACAGCCATCATGCGAAAAAACAAAGTTGGAGGAATTACACTACCTAATATCAAACTATATATACTACAAGACCATAGATCAAAACAGCCTGGTATTGGAATAAAAACAGACATGTAGAAAATGGAACAAAATAGATCCTGGAAATAAACCCACACCTTTATAGTCAATTACCATTTGACAGAGGAAACAAGCATATACAATGGGCTAAAGATAGTTTACTCAATAAATAATGTTGGGAAAATTGGACAGATACATACAGAAAAATGAAACCAGACCACCTTCTTACACCACACACAAGAACAAATTCAAAATGGATCAAAGACTTAAATGTTAGAACTGAAACCATAAAAATCCTAGAAGAAAACATAAGCAGCAAAATCTTAGACATTGCTTGTAGAAAAATTTTTTTGGATATATCTCCCCAGGCAAGGTAAACCAAAGAAAAAATAAACAAATGGGACTAAAGAAACTAAAAAGTTTCTGCACAGCAAAAGAAATCATCAACAAAAATAAAAAGACAACCCACAGAATAGGAGAACATATTCACTGATACATACAATAAGGGGATAATAACAAAAATTTATAAAGTTCTTATAAAAGTTAAGAACCAAGAAAACAAACAACCCAATTTTAAATGGGCAAAGGAATTGAATAGACACTTCTCCAAAGAGGACACACAGATGGCCAATAGACATATGAAAAAATGCTCAGTGTCACTAATTGTCACAGAAATGCCAGTTAAAATCACAATGAGAACCATCCCACGCATGTCAAAATGGCTATCATCAGTAAATCAACAAACAAGTGCTAGAAGTGGAGAAAGGGGAAGGAACTCTTTTGCACTGTTGGTGGGAATGCAGACTGGTGCAGCCACTGTGGAAAGTAGTACAGAGATGCCTCAAAAATTAAAAATAGAACTGCCTTTTGACCCAACAATCCCACTTCTGGGAATATATCTGAAGGAACCCAAAACACTAATTCGAAATAACATAAACACCCCTATGTTTATTGCAGTGTTATTTAAAATTGCCAACATACAGAAGTAGCCCATGTGTCCATCAATAGATGACTGGATAAAACAACCATGGGACATTTACAAGATGGAATGCTACTCAGCTATAAAAAGAAGAAAATTCTACCTTTTGTGACAATCTGGATGGAACTGGAGAACATTATGCTAAGTGAAATAAGCCAGTCAGAGAAAGACAAATACCATATGATTTCACTCATATGTGGAATCTAATGAACAAACTGAGCTAACAAGCAAAACAGAGACAGACTCATAGATGGAGAGCAAGATGACAGCTAAGGGGTGAGGGGAGTTTAAGGAGGGTATTGAGCAGAAAGGAAAAGGGACTCATGGACATGGACTACAGTGTGGTGATTGCTGGCAGGAGGGGGTTATAAGGGGACTAAAAGGTAATGGAAAAAATACAATAAAGTTTAAATAAAAAAGGAAAAGAAAGAACCTAAACATCAACAGTGAAGACAAAGGTTATATAAACGTGGTACATCCGCACAGCAGAATATTAAGGTGTATGCTTCCAGTGAATTTTTGATGGAGTAAGAAAATATTTTTGATAAATATAATGACAAAGCATGATAAAAACAGTATGTGCAGCATGAACCCAACTATGTAAAAATATCTATTCAAGGAAGGAAGACTAGAAGGAAATAAAGCTGAAATATTAACAATAGTAAACAAAAACTCCTTCTAGCAAAGAGCTGGAGAATTATAAACCTTATGTAGCTTTCAATATAAGTGGCTTTCCATTTCTTAAATTAGAAGCGATATTGTCTTACACAAGCATTTGCCCTGCATGGAATTGATCTAACACTGTGCATTCTGGCATTCTCAATGGAAACACCCTCGGGACTCTACAAGGGGGGGGCGGGCATAGAAATGAAATTTATTTATATAATGTTGTATATTTATTCTTACATGTTTAAACTTCAGTCACCTTCAAAATACTCTCTATTTGATGCAATACACCTACCAAGACGTTTTCTCCAGTGCTCAAAACAGTTTTTGAACTCACTCATTGATTTTGATGCCTTTTAGTGCTTCTGCTGTTTTTTCTTTCACCTTTTCCACTTGGGCAAAATGTTTCCATTTGAGGACATTTTTCATCTGGGAAAACAAAAAAGGGTAGCTCAAGCATGAGATTGGTGGATAGGGAGGGTGGGGCACAGGGGTCATGTTGGTTTTGGTCAAAAGCTGTGGAACACTCAACACAGTGTGGGCAGGTGTGCTTATAATTCACCCATCATGAAATGGGCATACGCATTGAAAGAGTCTTCAGAAAATTTACCAAACCAAATACACCCTCTCACCACAACAACAAATAGTACATTGATACATATCTAGTAACGGAAGCCTGTACTACAAGGGGCCCACCCTCCAGAAAATAATTCCTTTTTGTGGAGTGTCCCCCACTCATATAATCCTCAAAATTATGAGTACCATTAATGGAGGTACAGATGCTGGGCAGGCAGCTGGCTAGGTTTCCTCACTAGTAAATTGAATTTATCCATTTCCAGCTTAGCAGCCATTTGACTCAATCCTCATTGATGCTTTCAAGAGGAATATCATTTAATGTCTTTAAGAAGGAGGGATGCTTTTTCTCACTTTATTTATGGACACTCAACTCCTTCAAAGAATCAGAACTATAAATGCTAATTTTGCTAATGCCAACAATTGCAAAAGCCCTAAACTTAATATTCCCTTTTTGTAGGAGCAAATAAATTTTTACTTTTAAAGCAATAATAACTTGACCTTATATTATGTTTAATGGATTCCCATTAAAGTTTCATGTATTTCCAATGAATATTTTTCAGTATAGTCCTTCATGTTTAACATATTAGTGTATGTAGATCCATGTGGTATTTTTATACAATGCTGTGGAGTCTTTAAAATAATCTGCAAAGTAAGAATGTAGTAGATAATCAGATCACACCTAATTTTATTTAGAGAGATGAAGTTAAAGGAAATAAAGAGAAAATAATCAAATGGATGATCAAGAATTATAAAGGAAGCAAGAATTTCAGCATGATATTGTGCTAATAAAGTGATCAGATAATAAAAACAGATTTATTGAAGATAAAAGATAAAGAGCAAGATACAAAAAATAATGTATTTAAATTTTCAACTACCTAGTGATTAAATAATTGGGCTGTTGTTGAGATACCAGTCCTTCAAAAGCTGTTATTCAGTCTCCAACAAGAAATGTAAACTTACCAGCTGATGTCATAGCAATTTTTTCATGTTTGGAAACCAAGAGTAGTTCTAACGTGAAAACTGTTAGTTGTATTCCAGTAGCTGTTATCTTCTTCTTTCTTAATATTAACCTCTCCCAATTTTTTTCTGCATACCTGCTCACCCAGAATACTTCAACTTTCCAGCCTCTGTTACAGCTAGGTGTGACGATAGGACTGTATACAGTGGGATATAAACAGAAATCAAATGACAGTTTCCAAATACTTTTTTTTAAGAGTCAGCTAATACCCACCTTTTTAACTATACTTTATTGATTATACTACTACAGTTGTCCCATTTTTTCTTCCCTTTATTCCCCTCTGCCCTCTACCCCCTCCCATCATCATGCCCCACCTTAGTTCATGTCCATGGGTAGTACATATAAGCTCTTTGGCTTCTCCATTTCCTATACTATTCTTAACCTACCCCCTGTCTATTTTGTACCTACTACTTATGCTCCTTATTCCCAGTACTTTTTCCCCATTTTCCCGTCTACCCATTCCTGCTGGTAACCCTCCATGTGATCTCTGTTTCTGTGAATCTGCTCTTGCTCTAGTTATTTGCTTAGTTTTTTTTTTTTTTAGGTTCAGTTGTTGAAAGTTATGAGTTTGTTGTCATTTTACTGTTCTATTTTGATCATTTTCTTTTTCTTAGATAGGTCCCTTTAACATTTCATATAATAAGGGCTTGGTGATGATGAACTCCTTTAACTTGACCTTATCTGGGAAGCACTTCATCTTCCCTTCCATTCTAAATGATAGCTTTGCTGGATAGAGTAATCTTGGATGTAGATTCTTGCCTTTTATGATTTGAATACTTTCTCCAGCCCCCTCTTGCCTGTAAGGTTTCTTCTGAGAAATCAGCTGATAGTCTAATGGGAACTGCTGTGTGGGTAACTGTCTCCTTTTCTCTTGCTGTGTTTAAGATTCTCTCTTTATCTTTAATCTTAGGTAGTATAATTATGATGTATCTTGGTGTGTGCTTCCTTGGGTTAACTTCTTGAGACTCTCTGAGCTTCCTGGACTTTCTGGAAGTCCATTTCATTTGCCAGAGTATGGAAATTCTCCTCCATTATGTTTTCAAATAAGTTTTCAATTTCTTGCTCTTCCTCTTCTCCTTCTGGCACCCCTATGATTCGGATGTTGGAACATTTAAAGTTGTCTTGGAGGTTCCTAAGCCTCTCCTCATTTTTTTGAATTCTTGTTTCTTCATTCTGTTCTGGTTGAATGTTTATTTCTTCCTTCCACTCCAATTTGTTAATTTGAATCCTGGTTTCCTTCCCTTCACTGTTGGTTCCCTGTACATTTTCCTTTATTTCACTTTTCATAGTCTTCACTTTTTTGTCTATTTTGCAACCATATTGA
>PVKU01004747.1:100437-139491 GCA_004027475.1 Anoura caudifer
TTTTTTTTTTTTTTTTTTTTTTTTTTTTTTTTTTTTTTTTTTTTTTTTTTTTTTTTTTTTTTTTTTTTTTTTTTTTTTTTTTGTCTCAGCACGCCTATACATTGTAAGTGTCAGAGCCTTATGTATTCGCCAGGGTAGGGCAACCCACATCACTGCATGGTGGTGCTGTGTGGGGAGAGGGATCCGAGAAGGAATAATGGCACTTGCTCAGCTCTCTGTGAGCTTTCAGTCACTTCCTCCTCTACCCACAAGCAAATTGGGCCTTTCTGGTGCTGATGCCCAGTGGGGTGGTCTTGTGTACATCCTAGGACCCTGTGGGTCTCTCCAACAAACTTTTTTGTAAGGCTGGAAGTTTGTCCTGCTGATTCAACCCCCACAGGTTTTTTCGGTCAGAGATTTCAAGGCTTTACTTCTCCTGTCTGGAACCCTGGGTTGTGCAGTCTGTCCTGCTCCCCAGCTGTTCCCTCCGGTTTATCTTCATGCAAATGCAGGACTGCCTGCTCCAACAGCCACCACATCTTCCATCCACCAGTCACCTCCTTGTTTGCCCTGGTCCTCCAGCTGCTGCCTTGCTGCAAGTCCTCTCCACCTTGGCTGCCTGTCTCCACCGCTCCTACTGATCTGGATGAATGTTTCTTCTTTAACTCTTTGGTTGCCAGACTTCCATACAATTCTATTTTCTGGCAGTTCTGGCTAATTTTTGTTTTTAAATCTGTTGTTTATCTTTTGGTTGCACGAGGAGGCAAAGTATCTACCTACCCCTCCATCTTGACTGGAGTAATACCCACCTTTTACCCCACTTTCATTTGTTTCTTCTTATGGAATGCCAATGTGATGACAGAAGCTGGACTAATCATTCTAGACTATACGGTGACCAGAAGAATGGAAAACAGAGATAGTAGAAGCATGCATCCTGGCACCATACCAACCCTGAACCTCTGGACCTTTATGTGAAAATAAATATATTTTTGTATTTGTCTAAGGCACTATTAATTTTTGTTTTGTTCTGTTTTCTTTGTTTTACCTTTAAGCATTGAACATAATCCTTTCTGAGGTGTGCTGATAACCATGACCTTTGAATCTGCTGATAATTAGTTATTTGGACAGCAGTCTCAAGCAAATGCATGGCTCTTCTTTAGGAAAAGTAGCCAGGCTTACAAAATTGATTTTTTCATCAATTATCTCTGCCTTCTATAAGAAATACATCTACCAGACTGCACTTTAAGTTCTCACTTCCAGCGACTAATTCTGGTAAGAATCTGACTTGCATGGGTCACATGTATCTGTTAGGTAGAGTTAACGCAGGGAGAGTCACTGTTCATTTATGACCCAGTCGCTTGACTCTGTTTACCTGAAAACAATGACCATTTACTGTTAACCTCCAAGCTACCAAGAAAGAATGAGGTAAGTCAGCCTCCTCCATCTTGCTCATGTAACTGGGTGGATTAATTCAAGAAGGTGAGAATGGAAGACAAAAAACTCATTTTGGCCTCAAGGCTAAACCCAATTCTGTAATTGGGCTGAACATGAATAGGGCAGTTTCATTAATCCCTATTCTGTCCTGTTTGTGACTGTGATCAATTTAGATAGAGCCTTGATGGGGTGGGTGATGAGGCTAACCCAGTAATGATATTGAGCTTCTCCACAATGTAGCAATACAGGGTCAAATCAGAAACACGTGACCCTTAATTCAAGTTCCACAGTTGTCTCATTATGAGTCTATAAAAATTCCATGGAAAGCATATGTTCTTTTTTCTTCTTCCACTTTGGGTCTGTGGTTTTGAAATATATATCCAATAAAACAACACACAAAAGCATCCCCAGTGACCTAAGCTTGAGAACAACACCATAAATTATTACCATTTTCAATCCACTGAGCAATGTCTTCAATGATGTTGATAGAAATGTGACACCCAGGGAAACAAGAGTAAAACTGCAGACATTTGGCAGATTTTGGAAACATTAATACGAGTCCTTAGATTCCCCCCACAAATGTGCCAGGGAACAAGCCTGACGCAGCCGAGGGCAGTTAGACGTTTTCATGCCCCAGTAGACAGAGGACGAGGAGGGCTACACCATTGCAGCAGTGTCATCCTAACCTGTAGTGGAGCCTGAGGCAAGAAGAAAAAATCATTTACTACACTAGCGCTGTTTTTATTTAAAATTTTAATATGTTCTTTTTTGTGAACTTTTTTGTTCGTTTTTAGTTCAATACTGTATTGAAACATTATGAATCTTGATTGCCAAGTTTTTTAGCTCCTCCTTAAATTTGGGACTCAAGACAAAAGTGTACGAAGATCACAAACATGGTCTTTGTGTGCGTGTGTGAGGGGTGGGGGGTCTCACCCTAGTTGCAGCCCTGCATTTCAGGGTGTAGCACTGGCTGTTCGTGAGACTTCTGCCAAGTCCATCTGCATTTTGGGCCCTCAGCACATCTGAAATGTAATACCAGCTGACGCTTCTTTGTTTCGCGTATCATTTGAAATGCCTGTGCCATGAATGATCTTTGGAGAGTTGGCATTAAGTAACATCAAAGCAGTCTTGTGGTTGTCCTCAAAAACAGGTCTCCTACCTTTGTCAGGCAGCTTTATAAGGGCTGGTCGAAGCATCCCTAAGGCATGGGCCACATGGACGTGTCAACAACGTGCGAATCAGGTGATAGTAAATGCTAAATCCCTTTGGTGGTATTTTTCTTTTTTTCAAAAAGAAGGTGTGTAGAACTACTAAAACCTGCAGATATTGCATTTACTAAGAACAAGCATCTGTGCTTTGCCTGCCTCAGATTACACAGCATCATCCTAGTGCCAGTCCAGTGCTTCTTGTACGCACTGATGCCTAGAGCACAGCCATAACAAAGCCTGGATGGACACTTTTCTTTGCCTCCAGCAACTGCTCAATGTTCTGTTTTATTTTATTTGGCTTTATTATTTGGCTTTTGTTTGGCCACCCAAAACAACCAGCCTACAAGGACAGCAAACATGGTTTCCCCCACAAGTCCCATGAGTTCATTCTATCTAACTTTATGCCCTCTGCCTTTTGGGAATGCAAAGATGGGGTGAGCCCCCGTTAAGGAGCCACACACAAACATTGACATGTCCATGCCTCCTCATAGGATGGATGCTGTCTTGAGTGTTGAGATTGTTGCCAAAGAACAATGGGTATCTTTGGAGATAATAGTATAAGCTAAATGTAAGATTTTGTCACGTAATAACCTCAGGACTTCCAAACTATTGCACAATTGCTGCCTGGTGGTGATTATAGGGTAGGGCACTATGTGCTTCATGTAAAGGTCTAGACCAGGCCTGTGAGGAGCTAAGGTGTCTGGCAGGACTGACATGCAATGAAAGATTTTAAAAAACTGGTTTCTCCAGCCCGACAATGAGCATAGTTAGAAAGGAACTTAATTGCACCGTTTAAGATTAGGAAAGGTATAGGGGAAGCAAACTTATCAACTCCAAGCTTAAAATGCCATTGCACAATATGAGAATAAATACTCGTATGAATGGCCCAGCAAGAAAATTTAAAAACCAATAACATGAAATATTCCTGCACACAGTGGAATTCAGTGCTGCAGGAGATCAGAGACTCAAATGCAGTAGCTATATTTTAAAAGGAGCCTGAATAATTTTATGACCACTATAAAAGAAAAGATAGGCTTAAATTGCTCCAGGTTAGAAGTGAGGAAAGACTTCTTAACTACAAGTGTATTAAGACCTGGGAGTAGTCACAATCAGAGTATGTTGATTTGCCACATTTTCTGAGCTTGATCAGGATTTGTCACTCCTTTTAGCCAAATCAGGAATCTTATCAACTTCTAAGTCCATGACCTTGTGTTTCAGTCTGTGTTGCTCTACCACCTTTTGTCTTTCACATTCTTTTAACATTACCAAGGCATTTATCATGGACTCTCTAGTGATCCCTTCCCTGAAATTTATGCCCATCAAAGTGACTGGCCAGATGCTGCTTACTTTGCACACAGATTCCTGAAACCTACTTACACCTTCACTCCCTCCTCCACTTCAAATCACATTATAGCCTGGAGGAGTTACTGGGAGCAGACACCAAAGTGCACACAGAAATTCCATTAGGTTTCAAATCAGTTGCCTTAACCTCTTATGCACCACAGACCACAATAATCCATCAGACTATGCCAGTTTCACCACTTCAGAACTCACCCTATTAGCTAACAATATGCCACTAGATAAATTAGTATTTTCATTTTGTTGACTATTGAATGCTTCACACTCTCCACTTGATCATTTCTTGGTGGCAGTGCCCTACCATAACCCCTTACATTTGTGTAGCATTTCATAATCTGTGGTACATTTCTATACTCATATCAATTGGTAATCACAGAAGCTCACTACAAAAGTTGGGGTAGAGCAAATATTAATATCTCCTTTTGAAAAATGAAAAAAACTCAAGGCTCATTTGTGCTCACATGCTTGCATCTTTTGATTCCTGGTCCTTTTCAATATATAAGATAATTTACTATAGCTAAGCAAGCTGGCCATTTTATTCACAAATCCCCCTCCTTTCTCTGCCACCTTACTCACATGTGTACAGAATGCTCTGCCTTTCTTCCCAATAGTCTTGGCTCCTGGAATGCTCCTGACTCCATAAAAACAACATTTCTTCACTTAAAATAATCTTGTACCCCCAAGTGATGATCCCTAATATATACATTTCTCTAGGACTCTTTCCCTTGTCTTCTGGAAAATGTATGTTTACATCCCTAAAACACCAAGGAATACATAAAGTGAGTAAAATCCACAATATTACTCATATGCTTCATAGATTCTGGAATATCTTCCAGATGAGTGTTCATATTTTCATTTATTTTCTCAATAACTATTTAATCTCCTTCTATGTGCCCAGACACTGAGGATATATCGCAGAGAATAAAACAGAGTAACATTTCTGCCCTTGTTGAGTTTAGATTCTAGTGAGGAAGACAGACATTAGAGTAACCAAGAAATTTATAGAGTTGTTAGATAGACTAAAAAATGAATTAGGGAAAGATGGAAAGAAGTGTCAGGATGGAGGTAAGGAGATGGAATTTAGATAAAGTGGTTATGTAAGGCTTCACTGAGAAAATGACTTGAGTGAAAATCTGAATAAAACATAAGAGCTAGTCATGTGGATTTTGAAAAAGAACATTCCAGATAAAGAAGGAACAAGTGCAAAAGCCCTGAGGTGGAGCTGTTCCTGTGTGTTTTAAGTAACAACAAAGAAGCATATGTGTCAGAAGGTAGATTCATTTTTAATTTTTGAGGTATCTTCATACTGTTTTCCACAGTGGCTGCACAAATCTGCATTCCTACCAACAGTGCAAAAGTGTTCCCTTTTCTCCATATCCTTGCCAGCACTTGTTTGTACATTTATTCATGATAGTCATTTGGACAGGTGTGAGGTGATAGCTCATTGTGCTTTTAATTTGCATTTTTCTGACGTTAGTGATGTTGAGCACTTTTTCATATAACTATTGGCCATCCGTATGTCTTATTTAGAGAAGTGTCTATTCTGGTCCTTTGCCCATTTTTAACTGGGTTGTTTTTTTGGTGCTGAGTTTTGTAAATACTTTATACATTTTGGATATTAACCCCTTATCAGATGTACTGGCAAATATGACAGAGCTTCTACTTCTGGGAATATATTCGAAGGAAGCCAAAACACTAATTCAAAAGAACATAAGCACCCCTATGTTCATTGCAGTGTTATTTAAAATTGCCAAGACATGGGAGCAGCCCAAGTGTCCATCAATAGATGAGTGGATAAAACAACCACGGGACATTTACACAATGGAATTCTACTTGACCATAAAAAAGAAGAAAATTCTACCCTTTGTGACAGTATGGGTGGACCTGGAGAATATTATGCTTAAGTGAAATAAACCTGTCAGAGAAAGACAGATACCATATGATTTCATTCATATGTGGAATCTAATGAGCAAACTGAACTAACAAGCAAAACAGAGACAGACTTATTGATGGAGAGCAGATGACAGCTAGTGGCTAGAGTGGAGGTAAGGGGTGGAGGGATTGAGCAGAAAAGAAAAAAGATTCATGGATATGGACAACACTGTGGTGATTACTGGGGGGAGGGAGGTGTAAAGAGACTAAATGGTAATGAAAAAATACAATAAAGAATATTTTTTTAAAAAACAGATGAAGTCTGTGTGATCAGAGGAAGGAATGGAGACAATGGTGGTAGAAAGTAAAGGTAGAGGGGTACCTGGGATACTAGTGCAGGGCCTGGTAGGAGACAGAAAGCCATGTGGGCAGAGAATGACAAGAACCAACTTGTACTTTAAAAGATCTCTAGCTGCTTAGTTTAAAATAGTCCAAAAATGGCTAGAGCAGAAGCAGAAAGATCAATTAGGAATCTATTGCCTTAATCTGGACAGATGACTCAGGAGTTATAATAGAGGTGGTTAGAATCAGATAAATTAGGATATATTTTGGAAGGTGGAATCAGTAGAGTTTATGACAAATCACATATAGAATGCCAGGGAATGAGAACAATTAACACCATCATTTTGGCTAGAGAAAGTAGGTAGGTAAATTTCCTATTAATACAAGTATGAAAGATGGCTGTAAGAACAGATTTGGCAGTGGGGGAATATCAGCGGATCTATTCAGGAAATGTTAAATGTGTGATGTCTTTTAGACAACCCCATGGAACATCAAGTAAGCATTGTGTATATGGAATATTTGAATGCACATGAATACTGAAGTTCAGACAGGAAAAATAAATATAGACATCATAATCATGTAGATGGAAGGGGAGAATGAATAGGAAAGAGAAAAAAAATTAAGTGGGCTATGGCACTTTCCAACATTTAGAAACTAGAGAAATGAAGAATATGGTAAAGATGTGTCTAGAATAGTAAAGGGAAAGCTAAGTAAATATGGTGTGTTGGAAATCAAGTGAAGACTATATTTAAAGAAGTGATTATCTGTGCAAGTGCTTCTGATGGGCCCAGTAAGATGAGATCTGAGAAATAATCTTTAGGCCTAGCAGTAAGGAAATCATAGGTGACCCTGATAAGCCTGATTCCAGTGACATTGTAGGGCAGAAGGAAGATTTGAGGGGGTTAAAAAGAAAAAAGAGAAGAGTTATTGGAAATAGGAATTCAGCAACATAGGTAACTCAAGAAGAAATGGGATATCTAAAGGAGGAAGTGAGGTCAAGAAAGAGTACTTTTTAATATTGGAAAAATGTTTATGATTATGAATTAATTAGAATAATCCAATAGAGTAGGAACTTAGTGAGCTGCAAAAGAAAGAAGAGTATTGTTGACATGTTGCCTCAAAAAGATGGGGACTAACCATTCATGGAATATTTGGCCTTGGCCAAGAATATCAAGTTCACTTATAGTCAAAAAGGGGAAGGTAGAGAATCCGGGTTAAGATGAACATAGGCAATAAGAAAATGTGAAAGTTACTTCTGGTTGCTTTCATCTTCCCAGGTTAGAAAGTGGGGTTGTCAGGTGAGAGGATGGGGTGGGAGGGCGCTTCATAGGCTGGAAATCATGAATGTAGAAGACTAGGGAAATGTGTAGATTGTTAGGATGGCTGGCAGCATTATGGTCTGCCTTGAAAGTAATGATCACGTGTTTGATATGAAACCAATTATCTTGATTGTGCATTTTGTCACATTTATTCTAGTTGCTGGCTTCAATCACAGAAGTACTCAGAGAATTTATTTTAACCAAGGACCAGATTTAGCCCAGTGAGTATAACAAAGGGGAAAAAGACAAGGAAGTTGAGAGTATTTGCAAGCTAGAGTATAATAACAATAGATTTTATGCTTGAGAAGGGATTTAGAGAGGAAGTTAGAGACAGGGAAAAAGAAGCAGAAATGGAGGGGGGTAATTGAAAGATTGTTGCAATTGACATAATTGAGGGAGTAAGATGGGAAGGTAGGGGTGCATGATAATCAGTTAATGACATGTTTGAAATTGAAGTAATAGATGTGCATATGGGTAATTTACAAATCAGAAGTATGGCTGAGTTCCAATGAAGGCCAAGAAATTGAGAATTCAGAGTACTGAGATGATCATACACATGGATTTTGAAGTCACTAAGATGTGATGACAAGAGTGGTATTGGAGTGAGAAGCAGTAAACTAAAACCTTCAAGGAGTGAGGGGACTACCTAAAGAGATTCATGGAGCAGTGGTTGGTTGCAGCAAAAGGTGTATTGGAAGATACTGTAGTGTGATGACAATATAAGTTGTTTTAGGGACAAGAAGGATAAGAAGAATGATCTGGAAGCCATCAGAAGGAAAAAAGAAGCTGCCCAATACATCTCTCTGTGAGGAATATGGGAGAGAAAACTGCCATATTTGAGGGACCCCCAGGGGAAGTAATGCCGTCAGAGGAAAGCAAGGCTGTTATTAGACAGGAGAAGTGAAAGGAACTTTCACGGAAGAGGTTAAGGACATAGGGATGTTTATGCAAATTGACCCTTCATTTCAGAAAAGTTAAAGTGGCTCAGGAAATGAAGAGTAAGCACTGGGAAAGAGGGCCTGGAATGATCTGGGATCTCCGGGCTTCCTTTGTTAACTGGCCTGAATACAAGTAAAGGGTATGATGAGATCAGTTCTCATGGCTCCAAGCAGTGTAAGGGCTGTGAGCTCTCCCCTTTGTGAGTGGCTTCTTAGTCAGGCAAGGAGGCTCTCATTCAGGAGTTAAAAAGTTCCAGACTCCTAATGATGGGAACATGGAAATTGCAGAGAGGCAGTATTATTCCGAAGGCACAGCTAGACCCTGCTGCCGTGGACCTGCAGAGAAGTGGCCATCTCTAACATTCTGGAACCTTCTTAACTTCTGTCAAAAAGCCTTCTGGGCTGCAGACTACAAAGGCAATAGTGACAATTCCTCCTGGTTTCCACCTCCATTTGCAGGGAAAGCCAAGGTCCTCCAAAGAAAATGAAACACTTCAGGAGGCATAGGGAGAGTTTTTAAAGAAAACTTGATTATATACATTTGTTCTGTTCAAAAGATATATGAAATACTTACCAAAAACAATTTGGTAGCAAGAAATATTGCAAGGCCTATAGCCAATAACACAGATGAATTTGGAGTTCTACCCAGATCTGGCTGGACTCCTTTGGTTATTAAAATGTTTTCTAAATGTAAGCTGATCATGCTCAGTCTGAGAAAACTGGAGATAGAAGAAAACTCCAAAATGTTTCCCAGATAGGGTTACTAGAAAAAATGCAAGATGGCCAGTTACATTTAGATTTTAGATATGCTATGAATGATTTTTTAAGTATAAGTGTGCCTCATGCAATATTTTTATTTATGAATTTTTACTTGCTATATTTGACAACATTACTCTTAAAGGAATTTTAGAAAATCAACAGAATGTAGGTGTAGGGAAGACTAACCTTGGTCTGTTTCAGAGTAACAAACCCTGTATGAATATGCCTCAGAAATAGTGGAGGTGTTAAAGCTTCCTTCTCTCACGTTACCCATTCCAGATTTCCCATGTTGTGAACTGAGTTTGGAAAGAAACATGCAAAGCTGAAATAAGCACCTAAGTTATCCCTTTGGTGCTGTGCCCCACACACTCCATTATTCCCTATGTCCCCACAATTTTATGCAATAGCTTAAGGACTAGAGAGAAAAGCAGTATGAAAGGTTAGAGCGGACAACCATTGAAAGGTGCTGTCAGATTTGTTGTTGTCACTAGTGGGGTGGGGGTGGGGAAATTGGTGAGAGTGATACAAACTTCGAGTTAGAAGACAAGTCTTGGGGGTGTCATGTACAACATGACGGCTAGCGTAAACAACACTGTAGTGTATATTTGAAAGTTGCTAAGGTAGATTTGTTTTTTAATCCTCACCTGAGGACAGTTTTTCATTGCTTTTAGAGAGAAAGGAAGGGAGAGAAGATGGGAGAGAGAGGGAAAAAATGATGTAAGAGAGAAACATTGATTGGTTGCCTCCCATATGTGCCCAGACCAAGTATTGAACCCACAACCTGAGTCTCGAACCTGCAACATTTTGATTATGGGATAATGCTTCTACCAGAGCCACACTGGCCAAGGCAAGGGAGTAGCTCTCAAAAGTTCTCATCACAAGCAAAAAAAAATGTAATTATGTGAGCTAATGGATGTTAACTAAACTCATTGTGTTAATCATTTTTGTGTGTGTGTGTGTACAATCATTGTGTTGTTCACCTTAAATTTATGTATTATATGTCAATTATACCTCAATAAAACTGGAAAAAAAAATTCAAAAAGAAAGTGATGTTAAAAATATTCCATAGACATAAGACAAAAAGGAGACACCCTCAAAGTTAGTAACTAGGACAAAACCCCACCTTTTATGTAGGCATTTCACAGCACTGACTTTCCCTGTGGGGTCTCTGGCATAGCCCTAGATAAATAAATATTCTATACCTTTTCGCCCTAATAAGCATTTAAGAAAAAGGGAAGATGAAAGATTAAAGAGATTTTCCCTAATGAAATGACAACATTTCATTATAAATATAAAGGACTTAGAACAGCACATTAAGCCTGCCACTTGTATTTCTCTTTATTTAGAACAAAGATGATGCTCCCTGGTTATTGAAGACCGGCAGTTACCAGAGCACACCCTGCGTCGTGCCACCTAATGGCACAAGTCCTAAGGTTGGCTGAAACATGAAAGAAATGCAGTATATTAAAATCTACTATCAGTCCAGTAGGGAAGAGCCAGCTGGATAAATCAGAATAGAGTTCAAATAAACACTGTATATGAACTTGCAAATTTATCCACATCCCTATCTCAAAAGCTAACACATTTCATGCTCTTTCTCATATTTAAATCTAGATAAGTAAATTTCCAATATCCTCTTAGGATGCAGCTGTTGTTTGACACTGTGATTTCATATTTATACAGTTTCTCTCATCCTAGGATCTTAGACCATTTTACCAGGATAATTCAGTATCAATAACCATTAAAAATCACCTCAGCTATATTATTCTACTGGGCAACTAACTAGTCATGATCACAGTTATCTGTTGGGCATTTGGAAGTTGCCGCTTTATCCTCAACAAGAATAAACCACCAAATTCTCAGATCCCTCAAAGGAAAAAAAATTATTAAGACCAGCCAACAAAATAAAAGAGTGATATTTCCAAACAAATTCCACTGGTAGGAACTACTACAAAATCATTTTATATATTCCAGGAAAAAGGAAATTGGTTTGGAAAAGTGATTAAAAACTTGGCAACATTTACATAGGAAAGGAAACCAAGGTTCTTTTATGGAATCTACTTGGATAAATTTGTATTTTGTTGTTCTTTTAAAATGTTATTCCACTTATTTATTTATTATATTTTTTCTATTACCATTTATCCACCTTATACCCTCCTCCACCCCCACACTCACCACACTGTTGTCCATGTCCATGAGTCCTTTTTTATGTTTTGCTTGATTCATCTGTTCTTTAACCACACCCCCCAGAGCTATCCTCCTGCTCTCTACCTATGACTCATATTTTTAGATTAAGATGGTAACTCCCCAAAATCTCACCATAACAAATCAACCTGGAAATGCATTTTCCATACGAGTAAATGATTGGACACAGCCTCCTCTACAAGCCCTGCTCCCTGGAATATTGTATCCTGTCCCTACAATGCCAAATCCCTCTGTACTCCATAGTGCAGCCAAGATGGTTATTTGTATCACTGATACCTGATGTCTGATGCAGGAAATGTTTGTTCCTAGAATCATCGGTAACCCCTTCTCATCTCACTGGGTAAATTGGATCCCCCCTTTCTTCCCTCACTTACACATCATTTACATAATTTCTTCTCAAGCCAGCTTTCTCAGGTATCACATACCCCTTTTCCCAGCATTTAACTATAGGGCCATAAATAAAGGGGACTTTGTACAAAGTACGAGTTCCTGAATAAGAGAATCACCACTGAAAATTTATTTAAAATTGGTGCAGAAAGAGGACAAAGAACTCCAAGTAGGAAAACAAGTGAGTGTGTCTATTCTCTTGTAACCAATATGCAGTCCTGTGTGTGCAAAGATTAGCTGTAAAACCTGGCAGAATCCCACCAGATGCTGACAATGATTGTTAAGCAGTTCAAATAGCTAGGATAACTATGTCCATTAAATGGCACTGTGCATGTCAAGCACCTTACAGCACAGTTTATTTTGGTTCATTTACATATTGAAATCTTGATATTGCATCATTTCTACCATTTTAAAATGAAATCTCCCTTTGAAAGTTTGTTTTCTTTCCTTTTTTAAATCATCTACACATCATCCCTTCCCTAAAATACATGTCATTTGCTCAAATCAGGTCACAAAACTGAAGAAACAGCATGCTGAGAAGACACACTGAACACTGGACATTATTAGATGCTATGGGATTACTTAAATAGCTCCAGAAAGAAATTGCATTTTCATGTCATGGTGTCCAGAGATGGATTTAGGACAAGACGGGGCAAGTAATAAGGATGTTTGTTGAGTGTCATGGATCCTGCTAAACCCATTAGTTGCTAAAATATAAGAAGATTTTCTCTACCCACTTCCTTACTCCCAGTACTAAGAAGGCCACAACATTATTGAGCACAAAGACCAGAGTGCACTGCAGGGTTCAGCTGCTGCAGGAGGCTCCTAAATGGAAAATTACTCCGATTGTGCCAGTACAATTTCAGATGGCAAGCACCATCGATGATGCCGAACCTCTTCTCTGAAACTCACAGAAAGGCCCAAGTGTTTATCCTGTTCTAAATTAGCTGAAGTTTTTATCTCCACATCTGAAGAGCCTAAATCAGACAAGTGCCCCAATGGGCATCCCTGGCCAAGAAAAGAGGAACGCAGTCCCACACTGGGCTGCTTTCTTTCTCTTTCCATTAACTGACTTTTTGAATAGGCAGCAATTAATCACCCTCCTCTGCCTACAAAGAAAATTAGAGCTCTGTACGCTAGTGTGATGAGTATTCAGAGTAAAGAATCATCAACGTGGTCAGCATCTTCAATATTAAAATAAGAGCTTAGGTAGAGTGTAGTTACCAAGCAATTTTCTATTTCCATGACAATAGGTCATTTCAGTACAGACAATATTGTAAACAAAAGAAAGTTATTTAATCATCATTGGAGGGTTAAAAAGTACAAACAAATATATTGTTAGTGAATTCATAAGACAAGTGCAAAGAACTACAGTCAAGAGGGTGTTGTCCATTAGTTTTACTGTGAGAGGCTATACTTAATTCAAGCATTCTTCCATCACGCTGGGCTTTTTTGATTCTTTGTTTTGGAATTTAATTTAAAGATGAGAATGCATTCACTTAGCAAATATTTGTTCCTTGAGGCCGAATGTGATTTTGAAAACTTCCAAATTCATGTGAAAATTTGTTATTTAATTCTAATGAATGAGAGCCCCCAAAGTTACCACACTGAAAAACAACTCTCCTTAATGAATAGCATGGTTATCATGTCCATTCAGTTAGGCAGCATTTATCAGCTAAGACATTATCATGTGTAAGGTCCCAAGATGGTGAGATACAAATAAGAACACATGTGCATCCTCCCCATTAAGGAGTTTAAAGTCCATTGGGGAGAGAAAAATAGGTTCTTGGATAATTGCAGAATACCTTAAATGATTTATAAACAACATGCTCTGAGAGCACCTACCAAGCAATGATTGATTCCAACAGAAGTGAATCATGAGAGGGTTGATAGTAAAAGTTGGATTTGGTCTGGGAGTTGGGATGAGTAGGACTTCAACAAGGAAAATCAGTGAAAATAGGGGAAAAAAGTATTTCTTAGACAAATGTGATAACAAAGCCATAGTACACAAGAAAGTGGAAGGTGTATTTATGGTACTACAGGTATCCTGTTGCAATTATCTCAACTTATTTGCAAAATATGAGGCTAGGAAAACAGAAAAGTGGCCATCAAGAAATGTACAACTGCAACAAGTCCTCTCTATGTGTCCTTTCCAAGAGTTTCTTAACTAATTTTGACTCTTTACATGCCTACATGTACTTTAGAATTATCTTGTCAAGTTGCCCTGTCCAACTGTGGAATTTTAATTGGATTTTTAACATCACAAATTATTTTGAAGAGAGTTAACATTTTTACATTTTGAGTTTTCTGGTCTATAAACATAGACTGTCTTTCCATTTATGGAGCTTTTCTTTAATTCTCCAGTAACATTTTATATTTTGTGCCTTGAAAGTTTGCACATTTTAAAAGATGTGTTTTAGGTATTTCATTTATTTGATGCCCTTTCAAAAAGTTAATATTCTAGGAAGGGAGCTGGGGAGGGCTGGGGCGGAGGGACGGGATGGGAGTAGAAAACAGAAAACTGTATAAGAACAACAATTAAAATAAAATTTAGTTTAAAAAAAATTAATATTCTAACTAGATTATGGAATATGGAAATATGAGTAACTTTCAAATATTGGCCTTTGATACTGCAAAATTATTAAAAATCACCTAACATTTCCAGCAAAAAAAGAGTGTGCAACTGGATAGGACCTGTGAAAACAGCAAGTTCCACTCCCCTGTTTTGGATATAAAGAAACAAAAAGTAGCTAAAGTAACTTGTAAGGTCACAAGGATAACTAGATCCAGCCAGAACTGAACCCAAACCTTCTGCCATCGAAACCAGTTTTCTTTGCACTACTCCTATGCAGATTGGCATCAAATTGTAGAAGATGGCTCTGGTAAGCAATAATGAGTTTGAAGTTTTTGAGCATCAGAGTGATATGATCACATATGCACACACTAAGGAAAACTCTAAAAGCAGTGAGAAGAAACTGGAGAGAGAAAGACTGGTTAAAAAACCTTTGCAGTCATCTGAGCTGGAAATAATGAGAGCCTGACCCAGAACTGTGATAACTGAAATAGAAATGAATTGAAGGACTCAAGTGTCATTTCAAGGATGAAACTGCTGCAACTTGTGATGAGAGAGAGGAAAGAATTACAGATGGTGATCAAGCTTTAGAGCCTGAATGAAGGTAAATGTTACCCCGTCACCTGAGTAAGGAAAAGGGATGAAAAAAGACTCAGAGAGATAAAATAGTTAGCTCTGTGCTTTCCTATCTTGGTGAATAGCAACCAATCACTCATTGAAAGTAAGGACCTAAGACTTTGCTGCACGTTTCTAGCCCTTAGAGAATAACATGCAAGGATTGGTGGCAAATGGGGCCGAAATACCAACTTTATTAATGACTGATGAGCCAACAACAAAAAGTAAGCTTTGGGCACTGTACTAGAGATACATTGACAGAACCTCTACATTTCAGAGTCCACATGAAGTGGGAAACAATAGTGTGTCTACAAGGCAGGCCCTGGGGCACCTTCTCAGTCAGCATTAAGGCCAACTTCACAACCCAGATGGAGACGGGGTACAGAAGAGAACCCCTCACATAAGAATGGACAAAGAAATGGGAGGTCTTCTGCCTCTTCCTTGAGTTTGAAGACAGTAACTCTACCCCATAATATATCATTGTCCAATGAGAGTCAAACTCTGATTAAGCTGAATAATCAATCCTCTTCCTCAAATGAAAGAGAGAGAGAGAGAGATGCTTCCTTCCCAGCACACCCCTGCAAAAAACAAACTTCTGTCAGGGTAAAAAAAACAGAAATCTTCACTGCCCTACATCCTAACTCAGAAACCTGGGAGTCACCTCCTCCCAACATTCCCTCCTTCCATAACAGTCAACCAATTCTCAAGTCCCATCAATTTTTCCTTCTATCTCCTGAAAGCAACACAACTCTGTCTCCATTTGCCCATTACCCACTGATATTTTCTTCGTATCTCTTCTAGACCATTGCAGTAGAATCTTTCAAATTACATATTAATCTCTACAACCTTTCCTTTCATTGCTTACAATGCTGAGAGACACTAAAATGCATGTAATCACATTCTCCTCTCACTTAAAACTCTCCACATACTCTCAGTCACTCCAAATAACATGCAAACACTTGTCAGCATTGAATTTATTGCAATTATTTTTTGCCATATCTTTCTATCTTACTAAATTGGAGTTCCTTTATTGCAGGGACTTTTTATAATTTATTTGTGTATTGTCAATGCTTAGCTATCAATCTAGGTACTCAAAAATATATTTTTAACTGTGCAAAGCCCTTCCACATCTGACCCTGCCTATTTCTCCAACTTCGTGTCCTGTCTGTAACAGCCCCACCAATCCCTAACTCTCAAGCACGTTCCAAATTTAGGTATACCAAAGTATTCACAGGTGTTTGAGTCTTCTTTGCTTTTGCTCCTCACATTTGCACACTATCATTGCCCACCTGTTTCTGTTTCTCTTTTCCACTTAGATATATTTCCTGTATGTTACCTGTATTTCAAAATATCAGCTCATGCCTCCTTTCCTCCAAATAGCCTTTTCTAATCTTAACCCTTTCTTCTCATCCCACCGTGGGCCCATACTGAGTAGAAGACTCTTCACAGCATTTATTCATATCCCTAACACTGCATGTATGAAGATGCTTTTAAATAAATTTAGTAATTTATTTTATTTTCTCATATTAATAATAAGTTCCTTAAGGGTGGGCATGGGTCTTTATGCCTGGAATAGAAACTAGTAAATGAAGAAAGATAATAAAAGAAAAGAAAGAATTGAAAGAAAGGAAAGAATGGAAAGAAAGGAAGGAAGGAAGGAAGGGAAAGAGAAAGAAAAAAACAAGCTAGTACTTTATATATATCAAGTTTCTTGACAAAGCATTCATTGAGAAATCCAATAGATCCACAGCGTGGAGTGGACAGAAGGTTGAGCACCTATTCACGTTTTCTTGCAAATTACTTTCTTTTACTAGACTTTCAGAAACGATTCAGTAACTACAGGGTTCATTCTAAATTATATTCTAACTTGTTGGGAGACAGAGAAAAAAAACAAATCCTTTAGGAAAAATCTCGTTTTATTAAATATTTAACTTTCTTCACTTTGGCTTAAGGCCTATAGAGTTATACAAGTCAGAAAAGGCCTACTATTCAATCAAGGTGTAACTGTATAAAGAAGTTCAAATTCAATGATGCTTATGAAGTCTTTGACAATTTCCTACACCACTGAAAGAGTGTAGTGTCCCTCCAGTACGCTGTCTGGTTGCTGCCTTCTCCCTAGACAACTGCATTTCGTGGTCATGGTCACAATCATGAAATACAACATTCCAAAAATTCAACTATAGTTCTTTTCTCTGACGACAGTCAAAGACCCTTCAAAAATTCTTATGGAAATACATAAGAATACATTAAATACTTTTAAAAAATCAAACAATTACCTGGCTGGTGTGGCTCAGTGGACTGAGCATCAGCCTGCCAACCAAAGCGTCGCCTGTTTGATGCCCAGTCAGGTCACACGCCTGGGTTGCAGGCCAGGTCCTCAGTAGGGTGCTCATGAGAGGCAACCACACTTCGCTGTTTCTCTGTCCCCCTTTCTCTCTGTAAAAATAAATAAATAAAATCTTTTAAAAAGTCAAACCATTATAGTTCAATAAATTAAAAGTTGGAAGAAGAGCTTTGGGGATAATAGATAATCATTTATTAGGGCCAATTTAGAGTACTATATAAGTAAGTTGTAAGAAAACAAGAAGTTTTATTCTGCAAAGTTCTGCTTTTAGCACCTTTGCTTCTTTGGAGGAGAAAGCAGAACAAAAAAATTAAGGTGCTTCTCAGTGATGGCAAATGTGTAATGTGTCCGTCAGCACTTCCACTCAGCATCTGTTTTGTCCTTTCCTTGTCTGTTCTCTTCTTCATGACAAACCTACTTGACTAGGGCTCTTCATTCAGTCAATAACTCTTTATTGTTTGCTTGTAGATGAACACCATAGTTAAAACACATTCCTTGCCCTGAAGCTTAGCAAGTAGATTAAAAATCAAAGATAAAGTCAAGGTATGATAACGGCTAATTGAGGAAGCAGGTAGAAAGAAAAAATAATCCAATCTGAGAGAAAGGGCTTTAGTAAGGATTTACAAGTAGAGGCCATTGCTAAACTGAGTTAATCTAGCAAAACAGGGTGGCAAAGCAATGGGGAAAGGAGCCAGAGAACATAGAGGATTTTGTGGTCTATGGGAACAGCATCTGAAAATCAAGGAAATGCATGTCTGAAGGGAGTTCACAAACTTCAGTACCTTATAATGTAGACTGTGATGGAACAAGAGATAGGTGATGAGGCTGAACACATAAACGGCAAGATCATGGAAAGCCTGATAGGACAGCTTAAAAATTTTGGATTTTATCCTCAGGACTGGGCATTGTACTGAGAAGTTTCAGTTACACAGGTTCAGTTTTAAAAAGACCATAGGATGTTAGTGTGGAAAAAGATAAGACTGGAGAGAGTCTGCAGATGGTCCCAATAACCTTGGTATGAGGTGATGCTGGCCTAACTCAGGAGAGTGGCAGGGCTGTGAAAAGGGGATGATAAATTGGACTGATACTAAGGAGAAAGAAGTTGTAACAGGACTTGACATATACATATGGGAATTTAAGAAGGAAGAGATTGCTCTCCAAGTTTTTTTGTACTGTGTCTTTTTTATCTTTTTTAAAGATAATCTGCAAAACCTAAACACTATTAGTGGTTAAACATCCTACGAAGTCACCCGGGGCAGCTGTGTGGGCTGCGCCTACTTGTTTATATTGATGGGCTAACAATACTTGTAGGGAAAAATGAAACTTCCTATTCAATTAACAGATATTTTTCATTATTCTAGGAAAGTGGAATGTGTGACATTATATCCAAGATATTGGATTAAAAAATGCCGGAAAAGATAAGAACAATGACTGAAGTTATTCCTCATATAAATTAGTAGTTAATAAGCCAGCCGTAAAGGCATCCATAAATCTGCTGATTCTAAATTTAGTGTTTCTGTTTATGCTCAAAACAGAAGATGTTTCCATTATCACTATTCCATATGAGTTTACAACCCATGATTCTTTCTTTAAACCTACAATTCAAACTTCAAATCTAATCATAAACCTTTAGGTTTTTATCCTCTCAGTTTTTTAAACTGAGAATAGATTAAAATTATTTTCACATTTGCATGAAATTTATTTATTTTTCAATATAATTTTTATTTAATATTCCTTTCTTGAATTAATAACTTTAGGATCTGGATAATCTTATGCATTGTGTCTTTCTTAATGCACTAAAAGTTTTTTTTTCTTTTAATTTGTGTTTTTGATTATGCTATTACACAATGGTCCCAATTTTTCCCTTATGCTCCCCTCCATCCAGCGTTCCCACTCTCTCAAGCAATCCCCACACCATAGGTCATGTACTTAAGTTCTTTAGTTACTTCTTTTTCTATACTGTACGTTTATCCCCATGGCCATTATGTAACTACCTATTTGTACTTCTTAATCCCCTCATCTCTCCACCCATTTTCCCATACCCCCTCCCATCTGGCAACCATCAAAACACTCTCTGTATCCATGATTCTGTCTCTGTTCTTTTGTTTCCTTAGCTTGTTTTTTAGGCTCAATGGTTGATACATGTGTTTTTGTTGTCATTTGCTGTTGATAGTTTTGATTTTCTTCTTTTTCTTAAACAAATCCCTTTATATTTCATATAATCATGGTTTGGTGATAATGAACTCCTTTAGTTTTTTCTTTAAAAAAAGATTTTATTTATTTATTTTTAGACAGAGGGGAAAGGAGAGAGAAAGAGAAGAAGAGAAACATCAGTGTGTGGTTGCCTCTTGTGTGCCCCTTTTAGGGACCTGGCCTGCAACCCAAGCATGTGCCCTGAGTAGGAATCGAACCTGCAACCCTTTGGTTCACAGGCCAGTGGTCAATCCACTGAGCCACACCAGCCAGGGCTCCTTTAGTGTTTTCTTGTCTGGGAAGCTCTTTATTTGTCCTTTGATTCTAAATGATAGCTTTGCTGGGTAGAGCAATCTTGGCTATAGATCCTTGCTGTTTATGACTTTGAATATTTTGTGGCAATCCCTTCTAGCCTGCAAAGTTTCCTTTAAGAAATTAGCTGACAGTCTTACGGGAATTCCTCTATAGGTAACTGCTTTTCTCTTGCTGCTTTTAAGAATTCCCTCTTTATATTTAACCTTTAGCATTTTAATTATGATGTGTCTTGGAGTGGGCCTCTTTGCATCCATCTTGTTTGGGACTCTGTGCTTCCTAGACTTGCATATGTATTTCCTTCACCAAATTAGGGAAGTTTTCTTTCATCATTTTTTAAACAGATTTCCAATTTCTTGCTCTTTCTCTTCTCCTTCTGGTACCCCTATGATGTGAATGATGGAACACTGGAAGTTGTTCCAGAGGCTGCTTTACACTATTCTCATTTGTTTGGATTCTTTTTTCTTCTTGCTGCTCTGATTTTTTTTTTTTTTTTTTTTGCTTCCTTATGTTCCAAATCATTAATTTGATTCTCAGCTTCACTTACTCTACTGTTGTTTACCAGTAAATTTTTCTTTATTTCAATTAATGTATCCTTCGTTTCTGACTGGGTCTTTTTTATGCTTTTGAGGACCTCTCTAAGTTCTTTGAGCATCCTTAGAACCAGTGTTTTGAACTCTGTATCTGATAAATTGCTTATCACCATTTTGTTTAGTTCTTTTTCTGGACTTTTGATCTGTTCTTTCATTTTGGGCCATGTTTCTTTGTCTCCTCATTTTGGCAGCCTCCCTGTGTTTGTTTTTATGTCTTGGGTAGAGCTTCTATGACTATCTGTCTTGGTAGTGTGGCCTAATGTAGTAAGTGTCCTGTAGGGTCCAATGGCACAGTCTCTCCTATCACCCAAGCTGGGTACTTGAGGTGCACCCGTCATGTTGGATGAGTACACCCTCCTCTTGTAGTTGAGCTTTGGTCACTGTTGACAGATCAATGGGAGAGATTTACCCAGGCCAGTCAGCTGCAAGGATTGACTGTCACCACTGACCACCAACCTCTGCCCTCTGTAGAGGATTGACTGGGCAGGGGCAGGGAGGTGGAGCTCTGACATGGTCTGTAGCTGTCCACTGGGTGCACAGGATCTGGGATTTCCTGGGTGGTACAGGCCAAGTTCAGCCCCTACTTTTGTTCTGTCCTGGGCCATCCTGAATGAGCTATAAAGCAATCTAAGGTGGATGCTGCTTGTTCTGGGTGTGGAGATTCCCAAGCAAAGCCAAGCTATGAATCTAAGCTGGCTACTATTAGTGCCAGTTAGCAAGAGGTACTGGGGCTGGAGGCTCACTGAGGATGGTTTTTGCTTGATGGGATTTGAGAAGTTGTGAAGTATGAGCCAAGACCAGCCATTCATATGGAAAGTCACAGTTAACAGTTTGGGTGGGCCCATAAGCTGGTTGGTAGGAGTCTCAGGGGATCCCCGCAGTAGGGCAAACAGTGTTAGCCAGGTTGATGGATTATCAGATATGGCACCTGCCTGCCAGCTCTTAAAGGGTGGGCTTAAAAAAGGGACAGTAGTCTCTGCACACATTTCTGTCTGGGAGAAAACTGTCCCCCAGTTTCCATCTTGATGCCAGACATTTCGGTTCCTCCCCTTATGCCACTGGTGCCTTTCAAGCTTCTACCCTGGAACTGGAGCTCAAAGGGAGTAAGTGTGAATAAGTCCATGTGTGGGTTCTTTAAGGAGACCTGCCTGGGACTCCAGAAATTTCTTCCACCAACTCAATCCCCACTGGTTATAGCAGCCAGAATTTGTGGGGTCTTATCTTCCTGGCACTGGAACCCTGGGCTAGGGGGGCTGGTATGTAGCTGGGACTCCTCACTCCCAAGATATCTCCCCCAAATTTTTATTCTCTACATATGGATGTGGGACCAGCCCATTCCCCATCTCTGCCCCTCCTACCAGTTGGGATGGAAGTGGTTTCTTTAAATCCACTGTTGTCAGACTTCCATTCCACTCGATTTCTGATGACCCTGAGTGATGGTTATTTTATATTTTAGTTGTAATTTTGATGTGATTATATGAGGAGGTGAGCCATGTTTACCTATGCCTCCATCTTGACTGGAAGTCTGCATGAAATTTATATAGGAAGTATAGTTGCCTGTCAAGATATATCTCAGCCAAAGATAAATGTAAGTAAATTTGAATATGTTCCAAGAATCATCTAGTCTGCCTTTTACTATGTCAATGATGAGACCAAAAAAAAAAAAAGAAAAGAAAACAATACAAAAAATAAAAATAAAAACACTGTATGTTGAGCATAGGAAAGGAATAACAGTGAAAAGCTAAACATACCACCCTGTTAAGTCTCCGAATGAAAGTATCATAGACTTCTGAGAAGATATGAATGCCATGGGGTACTAAAAATATCATATGTAATAAGAAAGAAGATGAGGTAAGGGGGTTGTTCATAGAGAAAACCCCACATAGCAATCTAATTCACATTTTACTCAAGAGAACTTTATTCTTTCACAGCTCCTCATGTAAATGGTCAAAAGTACAAATCCAGTAAATGCATGTTGATAGGTTTGATCTGGGAAAAACAATATTCTATCATTACAAAACCTTGGCTGTAGCCCAGAAAATATATGGCCAAATCAGAAAATTCTCCAACCATGACAACAAAACTACACAACATAGACAAGGAGTTTTTTAAGTTCCTCTGCTAGTGCTCATTTGTAACACATCCCTAAAGAAAGAAATTGCTTTCAATTTTTGAGATGAAACTAAAACAAAAATTTTAGAGTGGTTATAAATTAGACAATTATCCACCTTGATCTAGCACTCTACCGTGGATAAATAAGGATGCCTATGAATGTTACCTTAATATGGAAAAATCATCTGTGCAGATATGATTAAGTTAAAGTTCTTGAGAGAGAAAGATGATGCTGGATTGCCCGAGCGGGCCCTAAATGCCAACATGAGTGACCTTATAGAGACAGGCAAGGGGAGATTTAACACAGAACAGGAAAAAGTGATGAGACCGCAGAAACAGACAATGCGGTGATGTGGCTGCAAGCCAAGGAACTCTTGAGTCACCGGAAACTGGAGGGGGCAAGGAAGAGTATCTGCCCTAAAGCCTCCTGAGAGAAATGGACTTCCAACATCTTGATTTCAGGCCCAGTGATACTGACTTTGGACTTCTGGCCTCCAGAATTGGGAGAGAATAAATTTCTCCTGTTTTAAAATACCAAGTTTGTGGTAACTTATAACAGCAGCTACTGGAAGCTAATACAGACACCTTGGGTAGAGGAGGGTACAGTGAATGTTCTCGTCACTCACTCTGCAGTTCAGCAGTTCTACCAGATGAGCTCAGAGCCTTGGACATGTACCCTCATAAAAGAGGCAGAGCTTTAACTGCTTTAACTGAAGACAGCTGAACACAGGCAATCTCCTGGGTACCCTTACACCAAATTCCTTTGGTGAAATTCAACCTTCTGTGGAATCAGAACAGCCTAGCTCCACTCATTCAGAGAGTGATGGGTAAGGTGATGGGTAAGAGGTGACACCCCTTCCAATGCACGTACTGCTTCCAGTTGCAACCGCAGCCATTCTGGCCATACATCAGTTTGTATGACTCACCAGAAGGGAGAAGTCAGAGGCTGAGTATGAAGTAATGGGGAGGCTTCCTGAGAAGGTGCTCTTCTCTCAGGCCCAGGATTCATAAACAATGTGACTTTGGGCCAATTTCTAACCTACTTCACAACAGTGTCATGGGGCAGCTTTGCAATTAATTTGTAAATGCCCTTTGGCCCACAGAAAATCCATTCATCCTGTGAGATTTGTATCTCCCAGAGCTACTGATTTGCATACCATGAAGCTCTGCCAAGGAAACAAGCATCTGCCTGCAGTAAGTACACACACAGAGTTCTCCCGTAAACACAGATTCCCTGCAAGGTCCAAACAGAAACCAAAGGAAGGAAGAGGGAGACAATTACATTTATTTTCGTCCGATTCACTAAATCCTATTTGACGTATTCTGATTCCATTTAGCAAACGGGGATATTGCTAAGCATTTATTTCCTTGGACACTGCGAAGCTGTGGAAATTGTGCCCAAAAGCTTTCGGATCCTCAGGAAAAGGGCACTGTCTAAATCCGGGGTACTATCATGAGCAAGAGACAGAGCCTTTTTCTCTCAGTCTTAATAAAGAAGGGAGCATGAGCCCTATCAGAGTTCTAGTTCAGACACCAAATTGACCCCTCTGGGAGCTGGGGAAGTCTCCATCTTGCGTTACATGCAGAGGTAATAAAAGAGCATGCACCGAGGATTAACTAAAGTTCACATACTGTCTTGAAGGGAAGAGTCTTGATTTAAATGATGAAAATTGATATTAGTGGGAAGAGAAAGACTGGAACACGACAAAAGGAATGGAAAGTTACTGAAAGTTAAAATGAGAAACATAAATTGAAGCAGGTTTAAGGGAGAGATGAGAGATCGGGTGCAACAGGGTAGGAAGCAGGAAAGGTTGCCAAAAAAAAAAAAAAAAGACCTCCTCCGTCTGTGTTGGCTCAGGCATGCTCCTCCAGCCCTAAAGGGAAGCATATCCTTTAGGCAACAAAAGACTAGGAATTCAAAGCAGAGAGTAGAGAGAAAACAGCAGTGAAATACCAGGGAATGAAGGGAGGGAAAGAGGACAAAGAACAGAAGTGAAGAGAGGAGGCAGCAGGTAATAAACCAATGGGAATGAAATTCCTGGAATCTCTAACAGGAGCTAGGAAAAGAGCCATTTAGTCCACAATTTATTTTAAAGGCAAGAGCTGTTACCTTGATTTTATGAAATCAGAGCTAGCCCATTTTATCAGCTCCCTGCTACAAAAACCAAATGTAGATACAGTCTAGTCTCTTGTCATATGGCAAAAAGAAATATTTTACTCACATTCAGGTTCCAAATATAAAATACACTGACCACCAAAGCTGTATCTGCACACATAAAAAACAATTTGACAGAATTTTTAAAAATAGCTGAATACAATTAAATTGCTTCCCAGACTCTTGTAATCAAGCAAATGGTTAGTTTTTTGTTGTTGTGGTTGATTTCATCTGTTTGTTTTTTAACCTAAATTACCTAGGCTTTGCATAGATGGAGTTGACAATGGATAAACATTTTTTAATTTATCTAAATTGTTGGAGGCAAAAGTTATTTTGGCTTTATACACAGACAATTCCGAAAGCCATCTCACGGTTTTGTAAAAACCTTGGCCCAGATCCATCACATAATAGTTGTGTCTCCTTGTGATAAGCGGTGTAATAGGGAGTGGAGAGAAAAGGTGACACAGTTGGATTGCTCTAGTTTCCCCAGCTCCCCTATGAGCAAATGTCAGGTTGCATGTCCGCTCTGCAGTTCTCTGTTTCTTCAGAACTACTTGGTTCTTTTACCCCAAATGTATGATTAAACCCCATTGTTTGTGTAGTGTGTGAAGATATAAATGTCTCATCTTTCCAGTAGCATCATTTGTTTATTGAATTCAATAAATAAATTCAATAGAATCCAATTAAGGAATAGGAAGCAGACCAGGATGTATTAAGTATCGCAAAACTGGAAACTAGGAGGTATCACAGAGGTAGCGACAGGAGGAAGCAACTACCTCCCCTAGGCCTGGAAAACAAGGTGAGGTGCTGGGAAAACTAACTTAGAGCTGCATGGTCCAACAAGGCTTTTGAGCATTTGAAATGTCACTAGGCTGAGCTGAGATATACTGAAATTATGAAATGCACACTAGATTTCCGAGACTAATTACAAAAAAAGAAAGGTAAAATAATGCATTAATAATTTTTGTGTTGATTACATGTTAAAATAATATTTTGGATACATTGGGCTAAAACATATTTATTTCACCTATTTCTTTTTTATTTTTATAACATGACTACAAAAAACTTAAATTTTTCTGACTCATGCATTCTTTCTATTAGACAGTGCTGGCGGCTCAGCCTTTTGAGAAGCGTGTTGCGGGATGATGCTGATGTATCCAAGAGAGAATGATGAGTCTGGTTCTTGCAGTGCAAATATCAGCAAATTGGAGCCAATTGCCAGTGAATCCACTGTCCCTGCCAAGGTGAACAAACACTGCTGCAGTGATGCTGACAAGAGCAACAGCAAAACAGGAGAAGTCTCTTTCTTCCCCAACCTTGTGGTTTCTTTCTGTTGCCCCAATTGGCAAAGCCTAGCAGGGATCCAGCTCTAAGGGAGAAATGTGATTTGCAGGGTCCCAGCCCCAGCTGCACAGAGTAGAATATAGAAAGATGAGCATGCAGCCATAAGAAGAAATGAAATAATGCCATTTGTGACAACAGGGATGGACCTTGAGGATATCATGCTAGACAAAAATACTACAGAAAAAGTCAACAACCATATTTCACTCACATGTGGGATATAGAATTAAAAGCAACAAATGAGCAAACAAGGAAACAAATATAAACTCATAGACACAGACAACAATATGGCAGTTACCAGAAGAAAAGGGGGAATGGGGGAGTACTGAAAGATAAAGGGGATTAAATATATGGTGTTAGGAGATTTGACTTTGGGTGGTGGACACACAATGCAATATACAGATGATGTATCATAGAACTGTACACTTGAAACCCATATAATTTTATTAACCAATGTCACACCAATAAATAAATTAAATAAATAAATAAATAAATAAATAAATAAATAAATAAATTTGATGTTGAGAGGCAAATAACTTAATAACCAGCAAAAAAAAAAAAAATTCATTGGCTACCAGACATGGTTTTAGATGTTAGGACATAACCATGAACCAAAGACCCTGTGTTCATACAGCTTTCGCTCTAATTGAGACAAGGCAGATAATAAACAGACACATAAGCAAGATGATTTCAGAGAGAGATAAGTGCTATGGAATCAAGAAAACAGTCATGGATTGGAAGATGACAAGGAGAGAGGATGAGGTTGGATGCTGCTTTAGATAATGATATCAGGAAATGCCTTTCTGAGATGACATTTGAAGTAAGGTCTGAATTAAGGGATCGAGAGGGCAGGGGGAGAAGGAAGATGAAACATTCCAAGACAGAAGGAATGAAACATGCAAAATCTCTGAAAGAAGAATGATCTGGAATTGTAGCTGCACCTTAATTGTCAGAAGGAAGGATGGTAATGGATGATTGGGACTGGATTATGTAGGGTCCCTGCAAATCATGGTGAGTAATACAGATTTTAACTTAATTGCTATGGGAACCACTGTAGGATTTTACAAAGAGAGTGGTATGATTTGATTTACATTTGTAAAAGGTCATTCTGGCTTCTGTGTAGCAGAATGGGCTCTAGAGGGGCAAGCATATAAGGGAGACCAGGAAACTATTGCAATACCCAGGTAAAAGATAATGATGCCCAGGACTGTGGATAAAGCAGTAGAAATGGTGAGAAGTGACTATATTCAAGATACGGACTGAGGTTGAGCCAACATTACCCATTAAGATTGAGATGATTTGTATAACTCAATCTGAGTAAATTTTTCAAATAGCTAACACAAATGACAAAATTCTTTTTAAAATTCTTATATTTATGGAAGCAATTCAAAATTATACAAAAACATTTCCTGATCTTCTTCTATAGAAAACCCCAAATAAATTTACAAACTGTTATTTTTGACTCAGGTTCTGGTTCTCCATTTTGTTTGTCATCTGACACACTATCTGTCAATTTCTTGAGTTCCTTAACTCCAATGCTTTCACTGCATATGTTAAAGCTCTGCTTGTATTGAGGCACATCTTCATTCGAATGAAAGATGATTTTTCAGACAATCCAATCCACACACTGACTATGTCATTTAAGTTGAAGCTGCACCTGCATGGCTCAGGTCAACATCTGCTGCCCCCGTGAGTCCATAAAGCTTGTGTTTACCCAGGCCCTCACCTAACCCAAATCATCCTTGCTTCTTAGACATCAGCCATATTAACTTCTGTGACCAACCAAGGTCAAAATCAACATGATCCATACTTACTAAAGCCAACTAACCAACCAATCATTCAGAAAATCTGATATAGATATTATTTTGAGTCCCAATGTCTAGTCCTTGTCTATTTTTCAATGTTCCCAGCCAATTCATAAAGATGCTGGAGTTTCAAGGGACCAGTAAAGGAACTTCTTTTCTTTTTCTTTGAAAACTCTGAATGAGAGTCTGAACTAAAAATCAAATTATCATTTACTAATGGGTTTAAATTAGAAACTGTGCCTTGGATTCAAGGCCAAATGACATTGTTCATATGACCTTCTGAACTGAACTAAACCCACCAAACTACAAATCCACCACCAATGGAATGGTGAAGGTGGGAATCAAATTGAAGAAGGGTGAAAAGCAAACACAAGGTGAAGAAGTAGAGATAGAAAAAAAGACTTGATAAATCACAAAGTTGAGCAATAAAGAGGAATGGAAAAATGGAGCAATAGCAGATAAGGATGTCAGATCAATGGAAGACTCTATGAAGTGGGACCCCCCCCAAAACACGGAATTTATTTATAAAAAATTGTGTATTCTCATGTGTTTAAACCTCAGTCATCTTTGAAGTACTCTCCATTTCATGCAATACACATATTGAGACTTTTTCCACTGCTCAAAACAGTTTTTGAAATCGTTGATTTTGCTGTCTTTTAGTTCTTCTGCCACGTTTTGCTTCACCTCTTCCACACCTGCCAAAACAGTTCCCTTTGAGGACTTTTTTCATCAGGGAAACAAACAAAAAAGGGTCACTCAAGGTGCCATGAGGTTAATAGGGAGGGTTGGGCACCAGGGTCATGCCGTATTTGGGAAAAAACTTCTGAACACTCAGCATAGTGTGGGCAGGTGCATTCACAAATCATCCATCATGAAATGGGCAAATGTGCTTGAAAGAGCCTTCAAAAAAGATTCGCTGAAGCCAAACACAGCCTCTCACGACAACGCCAGCTCATACAGTCATATAGATGGGTTCCTAGAACACACTCACCCAGCAGGAGAAGCCTGTATATATGGTACCTTCCCTCCAGAAGATAATTCTGCTTTGTGGTGTGTAGGGGGTCCTTCCTCATATTTTAAGACAGAAAGTAGTGGCACAAGTTTATGTATGCATTAGAATAATCAAGAAAAGAGAGAAAAAATGAGGATGTCAGAAAATGAATATGTTTTGGAAAAGGTGACCGAGAGTCAGTGGATGGTTTTCATAGCACCAGTAGAGAGCCTGACCTCCACAGTAACAGCTGGGAACACAGCAGAGATAGGGGCGAATGAACTTCAGTTTTTAGATTTAGTTATGGGCAGATGGAGTTTTCATTCTCTGTTTTCTATTTTCTGAATGAAAAATGAAATGAGGCATTCAGCTAAGAATGAGAGAGTGGGAGGTGTGAAAAGAGAGAACATTTGAAATTAAAATCTTGCTGGGAAGCAGTTACTGAGAAAAGAATTTCTGAGCGGTGCTGAAGGTCCAGTTGAGGAGTGTGGTAATTTAGAGCCCAGCCATGTAACTTGCTCCAGCAATATTCAGATGATCAGGGATAAACAAGGAGAAGCTGGGTGTGTGATCTCAAGTAAATATGGATTATCACAGGGTACAGATGGAAGAGAAACAGAGAGCCAGAGGACTCAAAGGCATTTGCAAGAGCATGATTATGTTAATTTATTCAGCAATAATCATCAAAATTCTAATATATGTCAAGAACTAGTCAAAAATACCCAGTTGAGATAGGAAGCGGTAGGTGCAGGCCAGTATCTAGGCGTCGTACCAGAATTAGGTGCAGATTTTTCCTTAACCCATTCTTTCCCTTTTCCTTTTCATTCTTGGGGGGGAAATGTCAACATATATTTAGCGCTTACCATGTAGCAGGTACCATGCTAGGCTCTTTTTTAAAAAATTATCATTTTCCTTATATCAATGCTATGAGGAAATTGCTATTATTAGCCTCATTTGCTGATGAAGAAAAGAAACATAAAGATATTAAAAAATTTATGCAGGTAGCCATACCACATTCTAAACTACTGACTATAGGGCCCCTTGCTTCCACAGGGTAAGTCTTCATCACTTGGGGGAAAAAACCCGAATATTTTCCATTAGAATATTTAAATTTTCCAATTTTCACTTTAACACAAAAGCAACTTATCCTATATTTAGAGATCCTTTAGAAAGAAGTAAAAACTTCAAACTGTAACAAAGCTGAGCAAAGTTACTATTCCAAATTATCTAATTTTTTCAAATTAAACAATCTTGCCTATCCAAGTAATTGTTTAAAACTGCTCTGGTGAAGAAAACTACAATTGTTTAAAACTACATGCTGAAGAAAATATTTATGCTGTACCTAATATTTTCCACTTAAGAGAAACAATGTGAATTTCTAAATTTGGGCCTGGAAAATAAACAGAAGTTTCTCCCCTTAATTCTTCTTCCTTCCTTCCTTATTAATCAAACCAAGATAATTGTTCTGCCCTAGAAAATAGCCAGTGACTAACAGATGCTATTGGGGTTTTTTCCTATGAGAAACAAGACTTAAAGAGGCAACCCATCCTATTCATCAAAAAATCACAAAATTACTGAGGAATGAGGCAACTCACAACTTTAAAACAAACTCTGTGTAGGGGTGAGGGTTTTTCACATTCTTAATGCAAAAGTTTTGACAGGGAAGTGGGCAGTGTTCCCTTACTCCCTTATAATCTAAAAACCAAATGATTTTTGAAGTTGAATCATACAAAATTCCCTTTGACTAGTTATATTTTTCAAGACTACATTTTATTTGAATATAATCAGTTATCACTATCTGTAAAGACAAATACCAGTTAAACAAAACATAAAAAGTGAACCACACTTCCTGAACAGCAAAACTGACTGATCACGCACAGCACTTAGCCAGGTTTGGTAATAGCTGTCATTTGTTGAGAATTTACTACATTCTAAACCAAAGATGCTTAATCTTGGTTACGCATTAGAATCACTGGAGACATTTTTTTGAATTTTGAATTTTGAATTGATTTTAGACTCAGTTGCAAAAATAGTCCAGAGTGTGCTCATACATCCCTCCTCTGCTTCTTCTTACATTAGCCCCTTACGTATAGTACCATTATCAAAACCAAGAAACTAACATTACTATTACTAATACAATACTATGAACTAAATTACAGACTCTGTTGGAATCTTACTACTGGTCTCACTCATGTCCTTTTCTTTACATTTGAAATTGCATTTAACTGGTATTTCTTCTTAGTCTTGTCTGATCAATGATGTTTCCTCAATCTTCCCTTGTCTTTCATAACCTTCATCTTTTTGGAGAGCACTAAACAGTAATTTTATATTCTTCAATTTGGGTTTGATGTTTCCTCATGGTCACACTGAAGTAATACATTTTGCTAAGGACACCAAAGAATTGATGTACTCTTTGCAATGCATTATATCAAGAGGTTCATATTATCAGTGTCTTATTCCTGGTGGTACTGACTTTTATACCTTAGTTAAAGTCCAATTTTCTGGGTTTCTCCATTGTAAAGATGTTATTTTTCCCTTAATAATTAATGAATATCTTGATACTTTGAAACAATGCAAATCCCATTTCTCCTCCAACTTTTACTCAATAATTTTAACATCCATCAAGAGGTCTTGTATAAAACAATTGTTACTGTGCCATTCTTCTGAAAATGAATTTCTATTTGTCTACTTCCTTGAACACATATTAACTGGAATTCCAATTGAGTTTTTTAAAATACTGATACCTAGGCCCCACCACAGACAAATGAGGTGAAAATGTATCAACCATATTATCCTTTGTTCTTACAATATGACTAATAAATATGTACTATCTACATTGAAATATAAAGAAATTGACATTTGGAATGGTACAATAACTTATGTTTTCTTAGCTAGTAAGTACTGAAGGCAAGCCCAACTCTGAGCTACACCCTTTCCTCTGTCCTGTCTTCGCTCCTTTTGTGTTCAACTCATTATTCCTGGTGTCAAAAGTTGCCCTATTTAAGGCTACTCTTGCCCTGCCCAGGTGGCTCCATTGGTTGCAGCACCATCCCATGCACTGAAATGAGTTTGCAGGTTCAATCCCTGCTCAGAGCACATACCTAGGTTGCAGGTTTGATCCCCAGTCATGGCACATATGGAAGGCAACTGATTAATCTCTCCCTCTCTCTCTCTCTCCCCACTCCCCTCTCTCTCTCATCAATAAACATACACTCAGGAGAGGATTTTAAAAAGTTAAAAAAGAAAAACAATTCTTTCTACTAACTGCAATCATCTGTAATTGTGTAATTGTAGCCTAGATTTGTCCAGGGTTAGACATTTTTTTTTTGACATCTACTTTCCTAAAGAGTAAGAAACAGAGATGCCAACTATTATTTGTCTTCACCTGAGAAATAAATTGTTGCAGAACAATATGTTAGTGAAAGAAAAGGGTATATCATATATACATCAAGTCATTTATATTTAGGCTAATAGGCAACCTTTTTAAAGAAATATAATCCAAATATTCCCTTAAGGAGTTAAGCTCAAAGGCTTTGAAATGTTGAAATGCATGCACGTACATGGTGGTTAAGAGCTGGGCTTTGAACCCGGTAGACCTGAGGTGGAGCCCAGCAAAACACTCAATTACCTTGAGTTTTTTCTTTAACTTCTTTATGGTTTAATTGCCTAATTGCTAAAATGAAAATATTAATACCAATTACACAAACTTCTTATGAGGTTTCAATGAGGTCTCAGCACAGGGGTGCAAGCAATCAATAACTATGAGCTTTAGAAACAAAACAAAATAAAACAAAAGGAAACAAAAAACCCCAACAACAACAACAATAACAACAAAACCCTGTAACTAAACTGCCTGCCACCTGACAAGAGATGAGTGTTTTTAAGGGAACTTGGGTGGAGAGGGGAGAGAGATAATTTTGGAGGGTGTTGTGGGCACATATAGGATTTTGGGACTGCAAAAGGGGGCAGAAGGACTCATGGGAAAAGAGATGAAGGAAATGGAAAGTGTGAACTATCATCTTGATCGATTTCTCTTGTGGAGGCAACCATCGAGCACAGAACTAGATCAAAGGATGGGCCAACCAAAGAGCTGTTTCAGATGCCAATCTGTAATGGCAGGCAGATAAAATGTAAAGAAAAAATGTTCCCCTTTCGGAAGGATATTATACATGTGGTTGTGATAGAAAATTGTGTCTGTTTCATTCATTTCCATATCCCAGTGCCTAGAACCCTGCCTAGACATAGTAACTGTTCCATAGCATTTTTAGATTACTGGATAAATGAATACATAGATGGATTCAAAAGACCAGATTTAGAAGCTTAGCTACTGAAAAGAGAAGGGTATGTCCCGTTACTTGTAGGTCTTCTCTCTTGCTAGTAACGAAGTGCTGACTGCTTTTTGATGTAGGTAAGGAAGCTGAGGACCTACCTACCAGCTACTTCCCTTGCGTCCTCCTTCATTAAGGGTCAGCACCTCCTCTAAATACTTATTGAATGAATAAAGAATAATAATTTTTAAAATGATGCCAAGTTATAAACCTGCTGAGGAAATCTAAAAATATATTTGACTTTGGCTATAAGTCATTTGACCTGGCTATACACTTGTCCAACTATGAAAATGTAAAATAAGGTGCCTATGTTAAAGATACGAGGTCACTTTTCTTCCTTTCCTGCTTAATAAGAGACCCCTTGGAAGTATGCCTAGCTAAAGAACTGTATTTCCACACCACATCTGTAAATGGAAGCAGCCACTGAGACATAAGATGTCCAGGTAAACAGTGTTGCCCCCGACCTTCTTACTACTGCCTGGGATGAAGATACAGTGGCTGGAGCTCCAAAAGTCATCTTATGATTTTAAGGATGGTGAACAGAAAGATATAAGGGGAGTAGGTCTCTCATGATTTTCTGGAGCTGGCATACCAGTGTCTATCTCTAGTTCTGATTTGTGTGGGAGAAGAATTTCCATCCTGTTTAAGTGACTGTAGTGAGGTCAGTAACCAACACAATTTTAGGGTTATGCCCCATTAGATGAGGCATGGGTATAGTTCAGTCAGTAGAAACTTATTATGTGTACTTTGGAGGGGGAAAAAAGGCAATTAGATGCTTTAGTTGACAGTTTTAGTAACTATTGACAGGACAGAAGAAAATACACTGTATATGTTTTTTAAATACTATGAACACACCGTTAGCTACTACAGACTTGAATAACTGAGCTGTACTATAACAAGAGTTTTTGTCAATCATTGACACATTTCCATATTAAAAAGAAACATAAATCACCGAGTCCAAATGTCCATGTGAGGCTCAGGTCTTCTCTAGATATTTAGGTAAGAAGTCATCCAGCTCATGCTTGGCTACCTCAAGTGATGAATATAGTCCTCCCCTTCCCATAGCAGCCCATTTTTATCTTTGGACAGTTCGAGAGTTAGAATGTTGCTTCTAACACTGAGCTGAAAAATCTGTTTTTCCCCAGTTTCCATCCACTCTATTCTAGTTGTCATGCTTAGAGCTATATTCAATACATACAATCCCTGTTCTAAATGGTAAACTTTCAATTATCACACTTCTCTAGAGACAACTGCCCTTCCAGATTTTCATGCCACAGAATTATGTTGACCGTGTTAAATCTGCTTCCCCGGGATTCAGGAGATACATACCTACTCTCTCCTTTCCTTGCTAACATACGTCTTGGAGGATATGGCCATGTCCTCCCTAGTTATAAAATAAGTCCTATTTTGCCAAAAAAAAAATGTTCTCTCTGTTACTCAAATACAGATACAAAGTAATTGTTATTCCCAGATGTGTTCAACATCTCTGGGGGATACATTTTGAAACAAAGCAAGTAAAGAACTTATCAGATGTTGTGCTATTAGCTAAATGGGAGTTCCATTATATATCCCTCAATTTTTGAAATCCCTTCTCACTATGTATTATGCCTATGTAACCTATATGACCTAAATCAGAAATAAATCATTTATTTTTTACAATTAGGCAAAATAACATTTAGTACATCTTTACAATAATATTACATCTGTCCTTTCGCCTTTCATTCATACACCAGTGATCTCCAGTAAATTTCTATTCGTAAGATTTTGGATTTCTATGTAGGCATAAATGATAATAACACAGAATGCTACAGTAAATTTTTCCACTAAATAAAGTCTATTTCTACTCAATTGGATCTATTCTCACATTACCATATTTCAAACAAACCCTGCTCACCAAACTTTGATGATACCAATGAGATATTTACTATCTTCATGCTATCTAAATCACTTGACTATCCACTAAAATCAAATATACTAAGCCCACAGGATGTAATAGTAACCAAAACAAATGTAAACTAAACTAATAATTTTTAGAATTAAGAAATGAAATTAAAATTTAGCCAAGTAGCAAAGGCATTGTAAATTTAATCTGAAACTAATTCCTGGGTTTGATACCTAAGGGCAGACCTTCTATCAGGAACTTCTGGCACTTTTCTCTGCTTCTCCAGCTGGTGTTATGTCAAAGAGGCAAAATGAAAATGGTCAGAAACTGCAGTTATCTTATACCAGGAGAGCAGAAGTCATTTTTCAGGACAGATTCTTTTAAGAATATAAAGCCAAGTTTACAGTTTAGGGGAAACATAGTTTCTCATTCACCATCTGTCTTCCAGCCAACCTATTCTATTACCAGTATCAGGAAGGTACAGAGATTTAAAAAAAAAAAAAAAGTAGTTTAAACTTCAAATTCCTCAAACCAGGCTGTCAGGGAAGGGAGAGGTCAGATGCTAACATGGTGAAAAAAAGGGGGGCCTGCTGATGTCCACAGTGGTGATATCAGCTTCTCACCTGTGAGCGGGAACGGGATCAGCGGTGAGAGTGGAGTTGTGTGTGGTTAGTGCTGCTGGTGTTAGAGACAGGTGTGCCTGGAGAGGTTTGGGGCAGTGGCCGCCAGGCAGAGCTTGAAACTGTCATGAAGCTTCTGCAAGCTCTGGGACTCGTGTTTTCTTCTGCTAAATGCTATGAGAAACTGTTTTTTAATGATATTCATCTTGAACAAGTCTTTCTTCCAGTTCCAGAAATGTCTTGCCCCAGGCAACAGAGAAAACGATGAGGGTTGTCTGGAGGTGTACTCCTGCCCTCCACTGCCTTTTGCTTCACTTTGATCTATTTCCTTCTTATTAAAAAAAAAAAAAAGAACAAATAAATAAATAAATAAGACATATTAGAATATGTTAGTGAGATACCATTTGGAATCTCATTCATATGGCTTATAAAAATTGCTTAAATTACACAACTATTTTATGGAAGGCAACTTATTTTTATTATTATATCTATGGACTGCTGTTGGCATTTTATGTATGAAAGCAAGGGTAGGTTTCTTTTGTCTTCAAACACCCCAAAACTAAGAGAAATTATAAGACATACATAAGTATGTACTGTGGCAGGTGCCTTAAGAGAGATATAAAGAGCCCCAGAGGTTTCAATAAAGGATTATTTCTGAACTCAAGAACACCACAGCAAAATGACTTCTACAGTTTGAATCTTATGCCCCTCCCTCAAAAATTTGTGTGTTGAAATCTTAATGCCCAAAGTGATGGTATTAGAAGATGGTGTCTCTGGGAGATGCGTAGGTCATGAACATGAAATCCTTGCAAATGGAATAGTGCTTTAATGTGGTGGGGGGCGGGGGGGCACCCTCCACAGAGATAGATCCCTAGCCCCTCTATCATGCGAGGCCAGAGCAAGAAGACGCAAGGCTTTGAACCAAGAAGCAGGCCCTCACCGGAAGATGACCATGTTGGCACCTTGACCTTGGACTTTCCAGCCTCTGAAGCTGTGAGAAATACATTTTTGTTGTTTGTAAGTCACCAGGCCTGTAGTATTTGTTATAGCAGCCCTAACAGACTAAGACAATGGCTAGTGGTGAAACAACAGGATTCAAACACGAGCATGGGGAGTGCTGATCTCAAGTTCACGGCCCTGCCTTAGCCACATCATTTCACTGTGCATTAGTCTGTTCAACCATTAAATGAGAAAGGAAAAATGGCATTCTTGCCCGAAGTACTCATATCCTCTGGAGATGGCTCCGAGATGAACACATCAATAGACAGATCCCAAACCAAGCAAAAACATCGCATTGTTCACGGAAAGCTTCACAGCACTCAAAACAGTTCAGTCACGTCCTCGCTCTCCTCAACCACCTCCCTCCAAACTTGACGTTCTTTAGGACGGTCAAGACAGCTGAGACTGTATTGTCAAGCCCAAGCAAAACTAGATGTTCACATGCAGCCAGTCTTAAAAGAGCTAATTAATTTTAAAAGGTTAATTTATGTTAGCAAATTGTCAAATAACCTGGCATACCTAATTATTTTTCTTTACACACATCATTTTTCCCCCTCACACAGTGTTAAATAAATAAATAAATGGGAGAAAAATGTCTCTAGGATGATGTGATAGGTGATCTTTCAAGGCTACATTTTGGCTGAATAAAAAGAAAAACAGAAACATTGCCATTTTGAAGAACTTGTTTTTTGTTTCTCTTTGAAGACACTGCAAAGCAGTAACGATCATATAAATTCAAGGGCAAATGCTTCATTTTTCATAAACTTGAATCAGTATGTTGATCTTTTCACCCACCATGTTTTTAATGCACAGAGAGATAAAATTTGTTACATTCATGAAATTATTACTTTAGCCCGTGAGAGGTGTTAATAGAGAATAGGCACAGAAAATGTATAAAACAAACCAAAGTGGAGAGAAAGTGAGGAAGTTACTATTTAGTATATAAATTGCATTGTTAAAATGATTATTGATATTATAGCTTCTATTTCATAAACTCCCTTTATATAACAGTCTATTGTCAAAACCGATAAGAAAATATCTTCTCAAGATATACCTGCCCATATATTATTCCTATAAAATTTTAGACATGGAAAAGTTATCTGAAATAATAGCATGTCTAAAAATGAGAGGTAGAAAGGGGGATTTAAAGGAAGAAAATTACATCAAAATATATCACCTTAAAACAATTTTTTGGATCCACTTATTTGCTGATGGGCATTTAGGCTGTTTCTAGCCCTTGGCTACCGTGAATAACATTGCTATGAACATTGGGGTGCATAGATTCCTCTGAATTGGTGTTTCAGGATTCTTAGGATATAATCTCAGCAGTGGAATTGCCAGGTCAAAAGGCAGTTTCATTTTTGGTTTTCTGAGGAAATTCCATACTGTTTTCCGTAGTGGTTGTACCAGTCTGCATTCCCATCAACAGTGCACTAGGGTCCCCTTTCTCCACAACCTCATCAGCGCTTGTCATTTGTTGATTTGTTTGTGATGGCCATTCTGGCTGATGTGAAATGGTATCTGATTTATGCACCCCTATATTCGTAGCAGTGCTATAATACCCAAGTGCTGGAAATAGCCTAGGTGCCTATCAGTAAATGAGTGGATTAAAAACTGGTGATACATGTACACAATGGAATACTATGAAGCAGAAAGAGAGAAGGAACTCCTACCTTTTGCATCAGCATTGTTGGAACTGGAGACTATTATGCTAAGTGAAATAAGCCAGTCAGTGAAAGACAGATACCATAGGATTTCACTTATAAGAGGAATGTAATGAACAGAATAAACTAACAAGCAAAATAGAAGTGGAGACATGGAAACATGGAACAGACTGATAGCTGCCAGAAAGGAGCAGGGAGGGAGAAATAGTGGAAAGAAGGGAAATAGATTAGTCAAAGAACATATATGAATGACCCATGGACATGGACAATGGTGTGGGGATTGACCGTGGGAGCAGGGGGCAGGCTGGGTGGAGGGGGGGAAAGGGGGAAAAATTGAGACAACTGTAACAGAATACATGATAATAATAATAAACAAATAAAAATATTTTCATGCAGTGCTTCAGTATAGTCAATGGGAGCACACAAGTTTACGCTATTTGGAGTTATATAACACTCCGTATTTTTCAAACATCATTCATGCATGAATTCCTAGCATTGTTCTTCTGTGGTTACCAGATTATTTCCCTTTCTCTCTTACTCTTTCTCCCCCTTCCAATAAAGAAATAAGAGAAATTGAGAAAGAAATGAGTCCAGTAACTTGCCTCAGCTCAATACTGAATAAAGTTTTTAAACATCTAATAAGAGAATTTTCAAATATTATAAAAGGGATCATGTACTGACCAACTTAATAAAAAGAAAGAGAAAGAAAGAAAGAAAACTGGTCTC
>PVKU01004748.1:0-14838 GCA_004027475.1 Anoura caudifer
AGAAGCTGGAGGCTGTGACACTTACCCTGATTCTTCGGTCCAGGCCGGTGGAACAGCCTTGAGGTCTCCTCGGGGAATGGACGGAGAGGAGTGGTCTCAGTAGACAACAACTCCTCCGGGTTTCGGCGCCAAATGTAAGGTTATTAGTATTCTGCCGAGGAAATAATGCCAATCAGCCACAAAGTGGGGCAATACAGAGTTTTATTGGGGGTTGCACACCCAGGCGAGGTTCTCTGGTCCACAGGTTGGGGGCTGAGGAAGTTGTGCCGAGCCTAAGAGGGGAAAGAATTTTATACATGCGTTGGACTATCATTGGTCAGTCCTTTTTAGGTGCGAGTTGCCATGGTTTTTCTGCTGTTCCAGTCATCTTCATCTGACGTCAGCCAGTTTTTTGCGGGTTTTAGCCCCTGGCGGCCATCTTATCTCACCACACGCGACCTAACAATTGTCTTGTGACTCTAATTCATTATATAAATTGTAGCACTACACAGTGAAGGTCGTTTCCTTTTTTTCCAGCAGAATCAAGACTTGAAGCTGTGCTTTTTGACTTTAGTGTCTGCACTAACTGTTCTTTTCAAAGCTGTTGTGAATACAGAAAGAAATGTAAACATTGTACTGGGAAAATAAATATTTGAAGATAGTTTTTAGTCTTGGCTTGCAATGTCAGCATAAGCAAAGCCATTCCCTTTTTCACTTTGAAAAGAACCTTATTTCTAGAGTAAGGGAAGGAAACGTCTTCAGAAAACTCTGCTGTTTTGTGCAAGTGGAAAATTCTCTACTTAGTCCTTCTCTCCTTCTGTATAGCTAATAATACTAGCAGACATTACTGTCAGCATTTGAATGTTTATATGCCAGACACCCTACTGAGTCTTCTGCCCAAAAATACACCCATTATTTGTTATTCCCAAAGCTACAGATGATGGGACTATATAGCCTGAAGAGGATATTTCTCCTTCCTAAGACCATAAAGAGTTTTTTTAAAAAAGAACGATATGAGTATCAATCCAACATTGTGATACTTGACGACTCTTAACACCATTTGATTATTAACTTCTTCATTTTATGTTTGAAAATGTGGAGGTTGATAGATATTTTTTCTCCTGTGAGCATATCACAGACTGTTAATGAGGGATTCCTTGCTTATTCTCTAAGTTAGATCAGAGGAGTTTTATTTTGTTTCTTTCCTTCCTCTCCCTCTTAATTACTCAGTTTTAATTTCTAATGTGGTAAATACTGATATAACCACCTGAACAAAAGCTTTTTGGAGTTTTTAATTTTTATGAGTATAAAGAGATCGATCCTGAGACTAAAAAGTTTGAGAACTGCTGGCCTAGGGGTTGAAAGTGTAGGCTTTGGGGTCAGCTGGCCCTGTTCTAGCATATACCAGTTATGGGACGTTGTGGTGAAAGTTATTTTTCTGGATCTCAAAGTCCTTAGTTGAAAAAATGGGTCCAACAGTAGTAACTAATAGGGCCATCAGTATTAAATAAAGTAAAACATGCTGAGTTTTTGTCTTAGGGTTACACATTCAGAAAATATTACTACTGTGATTGGTTCCAGGGCCTCACATGCTCCAGTGAGTCTTGCCTTCTGGGCAGTAGGACAGTTGTAAAGGACCCTTCAAAGTCCTACACTCTTAGGTTTCTTTCAGTCTGACTCTGGAGGAAAAGTAACCCCCAGCAGTGAATCTGAGCCCTGACTTCCACACACTTGGGATTTTGTTGGAAGGTCTTCCAGGCAGATACTGCCAGCTTCTTATTTATTTTGAGCAGACTGTGGAGGCCACAGCCCAAGGCATTAGGGCTGTGGACTGGAACCTGACAGGTAATTTGGGAGTGCTTATTCTCTTCAGTGACCTCTTTGGACTGCTGCTGTTTTCCCTAAGCCTTTAAAATGAATAGCTTCTTTCCTAATCTCTAGCTTTGAATCATGCTGCCTGCCCTCTCCCTACCCTTGCTTTTCTGTTTCTCAGTCTTCTCACTCCTGTTAGGATGTTTATATTGTGTGTGTGCCAAAAATAATGAAGCCCCTTTAATTTAGTGTGAACTTTGGCCTGCATAAAATGACTGACAACTAACCCTATTTAGCACTCCTTTCCCTTGTCCTTTGGTCCTCCCTATCTTATTTTCATGGAAATAGTGTCCTGTTGTATGCCTGCCCTCCTGCTTTTCATCAGCTGGCTCTGGTTCAGAGGCCCTGCTCATTGTTTCTACCATGGTTTCATTGTAAAGGTTTTGACTGATAGTAGGGTATTTAGGATTATGCAAGTGGAAGAGAGGGGACTCATACTGACTGCTTAGGACACACAGACATATATGACTTGCATAGTATTTTCTGAAATGGGTGAAAGAAGACGTGAATTACCACTATCTCTGTGAATGGGACAGTGAAAAAGTAGCTTCTGCCTTTACCCCCAAAATATGTAAATTATAATTTAGAAGCCTGAAAGAACAAACCCATTTTTCTCTCCAGATTTTAAATCTCAAGTGAAAAGAAAGGCTTTCATCCAGCCTAGTACACCTCCCCTTTTTAAAAAGAAGTTTTACTTAAGTCTTAAAAATAGAAATTTGCTTACATTCAGTTCTTAACTTGGCCTCAAGTTTTCTACTTGAGGGGGCTAGTAAGACTAGAGCAAGGTTAAACTGCAAATTTATAAGAGTCTCAGGGATTTGAGAGAATGATCTGTGTTAATCCAGTGTTAAGATATCTTGGGGACAGCTATAAAGGGAGGAGACTGCCTTTGTTTTTAGGACTGTGAGGTCAGATGCTTCTAAAACATATATACTGATCTGAGAGGCTTTCTTAGGGTTCACATTTGGTCAGTAATATTCCTAAAATGGGGAAAGTAACAAAACAAAGAGTTCTTTATAGGGGATTATAGGAGAGCTGTGGCCCTTGTCTCAGTGAGTGACTTGTAGCATTGATTGGGTCATTTCTGGATCAAGTGTTTAAAGCTCCATCCAGCCCTGCACAGCAGTGACCCTTCTAAGTAAATGTGGGTTTTATTCCCTTCCCAGATGTTGGGATTGCATATTGATCCTGTTCATGGGGACTCGCATTTTCCTGACAAGATGCTTTTACCCTTTATTTCTGCTCTACTCTCCCACCCAGACGTGACAACTATTTTTACCAGGGATAAAAACATCCCACATTTATAAATCACTCTCAGAAATAGTACTTGAAGGAAGAAAACCATGAGAGAGGGTAAAGGGACTGCCTGTTTTCCTAAGGTGTTTCTAGCACTTTTTTTCTTTACCACTCTGCTAAGAACTATGAGGAATTTGGCTGTGTAAAATTTATCAGTGGAATTTGTCTTAGCATATATAAACAAGAGAATGTAGAAGTCTTGAAGTGTCTTCTGAAATTGGACAGAGCAGATTTAGAGAATTTGATCTTTTAATTAATGAAATTTAGTTTTCTTTTTTTCTACTTACTGAATTTTAGACATTAGATTTGCAGAGGCTACCTTCTGACCAACACCAAAGTGTTCTTCTGTCCCCCTGCTTTCTGTGAGGAGGTGAGGAAACTTGAGCTTGTGTGCAACCTTGTCCTTGGGATACATGAGAAATGGGTGGCAGTACACTTATGGCAGAGTCTTGGCCAGGTGGGCTTCGCCTTGCCTCGCAGCCAGCCACCTGCTGGCTCTTGCCTCACTTGAAGACACAGGTGGAAGTGGCATTTTCTGACCATCTGCTCTTCGCTGGTTTCTTCTTCTAAGAACAAAGTTGGGTGGCTTAAAACTTCTGTGCAGTTAGCATATGATTCTGAAACTCTCAAACCTCAGTTATTTGAAAAAGGCAGGAAATAAGTTAATTCTGAGTAGTCAGTTTCCCAGAGAGCAGTTCTTTAAGCACCAGAAGTTTATCTGATAACTTTTATGATGGGAACAGTTTCAGATTCTTTTGTCATCTATAATGGGGCAGAACATTTTAATTCTGTTTTATTGATAGTGCAGTGCTAACTTTTTTGTTTGTTTTCTATTTTTAATGGAGTCTTTTATTTTTATTTTTTAAAAATATTTTATTTATTTATTTTTAGAGGGAGGGGAAGGAAGAGAAAGAGAGGGAGAGAAACATCAGTTAGTGGTTGCCTCTTCTGCACCCCATACTGGGGACCTGGCCTGCATCCCAGGCATGTGCCGTGACTGGGGATTGAACCAGTGATCATTGGTTTGCAGGCCACCACTCAGTTCACTAAGCCACACCAGTCAGGGCTGTTTTCTATCTTTTATTTTTTTTACTATTATTTTTTATTACTGACATTATTACAGATGTCCCTGTTTCCCCACCCCCCTTTGCTTGCCTCCACCCATACCCCACCCCCAATCCCTCTGGCTATCAGGACATTATTCTCTGTGTCCCTAAATTATTCATATATGTTATTTGGCTAATCCCTTTACCTACTCTTTAAAAAAATTACTGTATTTTTTTCCATTACCATTTAATCCCCTTACCCTTATACCCCCTCCCCACCATAATCACCCCACTGTTGTCCCTACTGCCTTTTTAATATTCTGTTTTCCAGATGAGTAGCTAGCCTAGCAGACTTAAATAGTGGGACACCAAGACTAAATAGTGGGACATCAAGAGTTGACATTGGAGTTGTTTTGTTGAAAAAGTGTTTGAAGGTGCATTCCTTTGGTTTATTTGCATTATTTTCAAAGGAGAAATCGAGCACATGCAGCCTTTAAAGATTTGTAGTTCTAGATTAAGTATTAAAAGATTTTGTCTATAATAAGATTATATTATAAAATAGTTTGATTCAGAGAAATACTAAAAGAAAGAGTGGAAATATCCTGTCTGCCCAACTATACTACTCGTACCTCTTTCCTGCCAAATAATACTATTTCAGACTATTTCAGTAGAGTGCTGTTCTGTGGTAGTTTCTCACACACAGTGATAGTATCAATTGTCCTGAGGTTTAAAAAAAAAAAAAAAAAAAAACGTGATAGAAACCACATATTCTGACTGTGAATCCTGAATTTGTATTGTTCTGTATTATATAGATAGCTGTCTTTGGGTCATGAGTTCTTTTTTTCTTCTAATTGTATGTGTGTCATTACAGGTATGTCTAAATTTGAACTGCCAGACAGATGCTAGTTCATGCACACACACAAACATTCTCACACTCACTCACTCCTGGAGGGTCTTTTTAGAGCTTTGGGTCTGAAGGACATTCTAATTAGGAACACAGGATGTGTGCAAACACTCAGCATCCATAGTTATTAAGAACCCAGCTGAGGAGGGTGTGGTAAAGTGTGGTTAAAACTTCCTTTCTGATTGTGAGCTACTAGATTGATTTCTGGAGCTCTTTTAGCTTGGGAAACAACCCTAGAAACTTTACGGTATCCCTCTGCCTGCTCTTGTTTCTATTACCCCTGCCCTGCTTCTATTCCCCATCCTCTTCTAGATAGGTTTGCTCTTTAGAATTCTTATATTGGTCCTACCTGGTGTGTCTGCTGTGATTGCTGCCAGTCCGCTGCTCTCATACCAAATTTCTTTTTTGACATGTCTTTTGTCTTGTTTATTCCTTTTAAATAAAAGTGTATGCTGATACTTTTACTGAATAAATGAATACATGTGGTTTTTTCATTGTTTTAGAGCACTTGAGAGAAACTTATTTCATATTTTCTAAGTTTAAGAAGTGGCTTGATTTGTTGATCTTTTACAGTAATGTGTATTATATTCAGGAGAGCTAACTGCTCATGGCTGAATCACATCTATATCCTATCTTCTGGAATGTTAATTTTATGGGATTATTTTTCTAATTGCAGGATGAGAGCTTGCTGTGCAAATGCTGTTTTGGGAATCTGGTAAATTTTGAACTATGCCTTTAACTATAAGTATTTATTTAGGGAAATTTAAACTCAGATTAAAACTAAATTACATTTTATGTCTGTAAACACTACAGAACTTTGGGGGGGAAATTTAGGCCAAATGTGGCCTGTTTCCTTAAGTTTTTTTCCCCTCTTCTCTTGACTTAGGTAGTTTGATTTTTAGATCCATTTCATCTTGTATTTTTTTCTTTCCCTATTTTTTTAATAGAAACTTGAGATTTCCAGTGTGGGGAGTGTGTTGCTGAAACATAGGCAATATTGAGGAATCCAGGTTTACAGGGTTATTAGCAAGTATGTTAGGTAAATGAAAAAAACTATGTCTTTATGTCCCTCCCTTTCCCCCTCAAACACATTTTGAGGTTGGCATCCTAGGTAGAATTAACTGTGAGAGTTTAGGATGAGACCAAGAGAGAAATCCGAAGGCTTGTCCTTAGGCTGCTTTTGTGTGCACATTCTTGGTTAAGACTGTTGTACCTTTCTACTGGGTTTGGGAAGGGGAGAGTGACGTATCTGGTTCTCATACCAGGGGTAGGCATTGCAGGGATGGAATATTTAAAGACTTTTATAAAGGGACAGATATTTCCACTTTTTCATTAGAGAAAGTCTACACCGCAAGTCACCACAAATTAAACAGCTCAGATGGTACATAAGATTGGATGCCATATTCCAACAGCCTTAACTAATCCTTCTTCCAAGGATTTTTTTTCCTTCTAAGCCTTTGGTAAAGTATTAGGAAAGTTGTCTGAGGCAATGTACTAACCAACAAACAAAAAAGTCTCAGAATGTCATTCCATTACTAGCTGTGCTCGATGGAAACACTAAGGAGGTAAATTGCTTGCACCCATGGCACCTCATTGTGTGATTCTAGAGGAAAATGCTTTGGAGGCACTTGAGAAAGTAGGAGTGGTGATTAATAGTACTATCAAAGCTCAGGGTAGTTATTTTTTTGGAGAAGCAGAGGATTTTTAATGTTCTTTTAGTGCATGTATGTTTTCAGATTGTGTGTATATTTCAAAGGAGCAGCCACAACCTGAGTCTTTGGTGTAAAGCAGAGCATCTTAGTATTTTATGGAGTTTTCCAGAGAAAGTTGGTGAGTACTGGATATAAATAATATACCTTGCTTTTTTGCTTTTGAAGAAACGTCTAGAGTGCAGTAAGTGAAGCTGTTCAAAGCAGAGGAGCACCTGAAATAGATTTCCATTTACACACCTTAAAAACATGTGTCTGGCTGTGTATATATGGAAGTAACAAATGCTTCTGGTATTTACCTTTTAAAAAGCAAGCAAGCATAAGAACAAAAAAGTTCCCACTGTTCTGCTTTGGGATTGAAATCAGTCGATTACTGTCTGGTAACAAATTTACTCAAGAGCTTTCATGTGTCCATTTAATTTCTATTTACCATGTTTTGACTCTGAACTTGGAATGCAGAAGTCAGCTTTTAGAAATAAGGAATGAAAAGACAAGTTTAGGGTCAGCAAGATAATCTCACAAAGGGAACAGGATCCAGATAATGTTGTCTTCTGTAGTCCTTCCCTGTCCCCAGACTGGGAAACTCTGTGGACTGGCACTGATGCCTGCTGCTGGGAGGGCAGTTGCCTTTCTTGGGTTTTTTGTTGTTGTTGGAAAGTCTGATTTTAATAACAGCTTTTTAGTTGTGAAGTAGCATTTCTTTGAAGAATTTGGTTTTCCACAATTGTGCATACATACATTCTTACCAGGTTGAAGAGCATGAAGTCACCTGAGAAAGGAAAGGACAAAATGGACTTCAGAAGTTCGTAAACTTTCAGTGGAATATATTTAAAAACATACTAATTTTGTGGAAATGCACTTTCTCTTTCCTTTTCATTTTTGTAAGCTGAATGGTAGAATCCCTGGATGAGAGACAGATTCTCGCTGGCTTTCTAGTCCCAGCTTGGTGATCCAGAAAACAAATAGCTTAATGCCTGAGTGACATGTCTCATCTGCAGAATGGGGCTCAGGCAAAAGACCAGAATGGTGATTCCTTCAGGTCCCTTAAATTATTTAGGAAGTACTTATTGGGTACCTACAGAGTGGGAGACACTGCTGTCTCTAAGGAAATCCATGGAACAGGTAGTGGGGTAGTGAAAGTGGGCGTGAAACAGACAACTCCTAGGTCAGCAATGATGTGACATGTAGATTGAGGGACTGTTAGGAAGTGCCGAAGCTGAAACCAAGCCTGGTTTTATTTAAAGAAAGGTCAGTTGTCCTTAGTTGGAACCTGACTACAGGCAGCTGGAGACAGAGCTGACTAGAAGTAGACTGGAAGCTCCGGTGGCATTGACTGTGTGTGCTGTGCTGTTCTGGTTGGGTGCCCGGGGTGTATATGTACATGTGAAGCTTCTGTGTAAGCTATTGTCATAATGCAGGTGTGGCTGTGATTCTCCAGGTTGGCCAGTGCTAGTCAGTCTTATTACTTCTATCCAGGTCACTTTTGAAGGGCCCTCTCTTCCTCAATGGCTGCCCAAGTTAGCTTTTAGGTTTTGGGCAATTTTTTTTTTTTTTTGGTAGAAAAAAAATTTTTGGTTGATTTGAGGCTTGATGTACATACAGCCTGGGGGAAAAACATTCATATCTTCAAGGATAGTTCTAGCCAGAGAGATTGTGTGGTCATCATAAAAGTTGAGGTACTTGTGTTGAAGTTTGCTTTGGAGTGAAGTTTACAATCTGTAGAGCTCTAAATCCCACATGGGTAAAAGGATTTTCTTGTCATAAGTCTTCAGACAGCTATCTGAGTAGTGTCTGCATGGGTGGTGGACCATGCTGGTTGCCTGTGGGAAGGTCCCACCAGCTGGAGGGCCTGGGCTAGGCATTTGCAGGCCAGGTTCTCATTCGAAGAATCTGTGGGTCATTGACAATCTCTTAAATTTCAGTGGAGATGAAAACACCTGAGTTGTGTGCTTTTCAGGATGAACAGGGCTGGGGGGTGGTGCACTGGGGAGGAGCTTTGTCAGCAGCATCAATGTGTGAATGTGAGCATCACTATCTGGCCAGCCTCTGCACCATCCTGGGGTTTTTGGTTGGATGATACCATTTGTCAGGCTTAAGAGGACTGTGGTTAGGACACTACCCAAAGTGTTCATTCTGACTCTTGTCCTCTCTTAGTGAGCATCAGCCCCTTGGTTTGGTACTTCTGTGATGAGTATTTCTCAAAGCACATTCCTTTCTTTTTCATGTTCCTACTTGTAGAACATGGGAGAAATGGTCAATGGAATATGCAAGTCACCTTTTTTTCTTTTTCCAGTGTCTTCTTTTTTTTTAATGTTCTTTCTTACCTAGCTTCTCCAAAATGGGCTAGGAGGGAATTGGGTGAAATTTGGGCAATGAGGGGTGGAGAGGAGAGGAGAGGTGGGCACATATATAACCAATTCAAAAAGCACCCTTTAAATTGTTCTTTATACACTTAATTATTTGAACCTCTAACATAGTCATGTGTGATCTTGACTATGGTTTGGACAGTGTGTCACACTGACTTATACACATGGGTTACTTTCCCTTTACACTGGATTCTGCCTCAGTTTGGTCCCAAATGAGCCAGCACAGGTGGAGGTGGCACTATTAGGTTCCTTGTCAGTGCTCTAGAGTTTACTGCTCGCTCACACTCTGCAGAGGATACATGATCTCAGGGTCTGGAAAGGGAGTTATGTGGTTTTTCCTTGGAGAATGGTACTTTCCAAACTTTATGGTGTTTAGTTCCCTGTTTGTTTTTCCTTCTGAATTTCCCTTCTAGGGTTGTAAAGTAGATTAAAATTAATTTTATATTGAAATTGAAAATTTTATGACATGCCCATGGATAAATAAAATTACCCCACAGTATTGGAAAGCTGGTCTGCTCATGAAAGATAACTTGAAAGTCAAAGAAAATAAAATATGGTGGAAATCATATGGCCACACAGGTTTATATTTCTTAGACTGTGTTCACAGTGCACTAGCTTGTCTTTTTGAATAGTTAGTTCATCAGTAATTCATGTTCTTATCTGAAAGTTGGCATTATCTCAGTTCAACTGCCCGTTGGTTTGTTCTTGGCTCAGGAGAGAATGCCACTCCTTATATCAACTTATATTTTCTGATAAAACACCCAGCCCATTTTCTAGTCATCAAGGTTGACAAGCTCATATCTTCCTTATACCAGAAGGCTCTTAACATTAGGAAGTTATAAAATAAAGGAGGGAAAGAAGGGATGATGTTTTATCGTACACTATGCCAGGCCCTGTGCTAGTGCTTTCACCTGCAAGGATTAGTTTAGATAATGTAATATTCCCATTTTGTTGAATAGGAAACTGGAGACTGAGCAAGGTAAAGTTACCTGTCTGTGGTCATGAGCTTGAAAGTGTTGAGTTGGAATTCAAGCTCATCCCACCAAAGTGTACCAAGAGTTTTACTGGCTATGGCCAGATCATTATCGCTGCCAGCCAGTATCTCATGTAAACTTAGGAAATCATATTTGTTTCAGGAAGAACAATACTAGTTCTGCTGATGCCAGGCTCCACCTGCACGGAGCACTGGCAGCCTTTCGAACTCATGGCATTGGGGGCAGCAGCAGACTATACAACAATGCCAGACCTGTGTTTGGTGCAGAGGGAAGGATACAAATAAAAATAGCCAGTATTTGTTGCATGTTTTATGCATGCCAGGAGTCACTAGCTCCAGGAGTGGAACATGCTTGTACAACACTAAATCATTTAATCTTTCAAAGTGTTGCCGTGAGGCAAGCACTGTTATTATCTCCATTTTTTAGATATTAAACCTGAGGTTTACAGAGGTTTTTGCCATTTGCCCAAGATTGCATAGAGGTAGTCAGTGGCACAGTTATGATTTGACTTTCTTGCTTAAGCTTTAACAACTTTCCCAAATTTGCCTTTGATTAAAACAGTTAACTAATTTTCTACTGTGTGTTCCCCCTCCCCATAACACACTTATCCAAAGAAGATTTTTGTTTGAAATAAAACAGTATTTGAAATGTGCCCTTGGCCATTTTGAATGTAAACACTCTCATTGAGCTACTTAAAGGAGAATGGAAGTGCATTTATGTCCTGGAGGCTAGTAAAATGGGGTAGATATTGTCTTTTCTGTTGAGGTCCTAGAGTCTGAGAAATTAGATCAGTTGGCATCTTAAGGTACATGTATGTAACTCTGATTATGAAACAGTGATGTGGGTTTTAACAAGTATGTGAACCACATTTAGCTGTCAGACATTTTTATTTTTGTTTGCAAGGATCCAGTGAGTTTTTCAATCCAAATACATAACTGCAGGATACTCAGTGAAAACATGACCAGGCTCCAGTCTAAAAGGTTGTCTGTCTGTTCCAAGCAATATTCATTACAGAAATTGCCAACACACTAAGGAATTTTGGTGATTGCTGTGGATTTAGTCAGTTATACAACTTTTGGGTAGTTACCTCAGTCTTTTGTGGTTTAAAGAGGTAAGGGCCATTCACAGCAAGATGGCTTAACTCTTTAAACCACAACAGGTTGAGGCAAAGGTTTTTGTGGGCATCTTAGCTCTTGCAGCTCCCGCTAAGCTCCTGCTTGGGTAGATTTGCCTGGGGGCCTTATAGGAGCCACTGAAGCACAGCCCCTGTAAGGGTGACAGCCAGCCTTTTGGGGGTGGTGGTAGTGGTATCTTTATTATTAGTTCCTATTTCCAGTGAAACGAAGAGGAGGGAATGATTGACCAGTCAAATGTATATGGTACTTTATTTTGTGTCTATTAGTTGGAAAGGATCACAGAATTAATTGCTTTTGTTTTTAAGTGTTAGATGAACACCTAACGCTGCCTGTGTCTTGTGTCTTCATGTGCCTGTGAAATGTGCCAGTTATAGAGTTGTGGGGTAGAAGGACAGGCTGTGCTATTACAAAGGCCTGGGATGACTCTCAGGTCTGTGAAGCTGGGCAAGTTAATTAACCCTGTCATACTGTTTCCTGGTCTGAAAAAATAGGGCCAGGAATCCCTGCCAAGCAGAGTTGTCATCAGGATTAGAAAGCATATGAAAAGTGAATTGACTTCTAGTTAAGCATTCAGTAAATGGTGTTGTCATTACTTAGGTGGTGTCATTTGGCACCAGGCTTATGTGTCCCACTTTTCTAGATACTGCCTCACTTTAAATGTCTGAGGGAAATCCTCTCAGAATATAGAATCTGGCACATCACCACACCTTGATACAATGCTGAATCTACTGGCTTCACTGTGGTGATGAACCCACACCTGGCACAGGGAGGCTGGCACAGGTAGCACAGTGGGGCATGTCCCTGCCACCATTTCCCCCTGGGCAGTTGCTTTCCTTGCAGTGACTTGAATTCCTGGGATTTAGAATGCCTGAGGAGTTTTCAAAGGATTTCTTTCCTTTTGACTAGAACCCTGGTCTAGCCCAAGCCCTGACTACCATTGGGGCTAGAGTATGGAAGTACTTTGTACATCTGCTGAGTTGTCAGCTCTTGTGGAGGTGACACAGCTAAAGATGCATTTGGAGAGACTATTAAGGGCATGGCCATCCAGATAGGAGCTCTTTAACAAAAGTGAATGGAATTTCCTCATTTTTAAATCGCTGTGAAGAAACTCTGAACATGGGCTGCACAAAGCTTTCCTGTGTCTCACTGGGGGCCAGTGGAGTGCTGTGAGGCTCTGACTTCATAAAACCTCCTCCCCTCAGCTTAAAATAATTGGAACTGGGAGAAGAGAGGATTAGGGAAGCAAGAGTCTGCTTTCTGCTAGTTCCCTGCAGCTGGTTTGGGCTGGTTCAGGCTGGTTGGGACTGGTTTGGGCTGGAATGTTATACAGAATTTGAGTAGCTGCCATTTGTGGAAACAGAACATCTGAGCAACAGTTGATACGTGGCTAGATGGGTTCTTCATAGCAGCCTTTCTGTCTGTCTTCTGAGGATATGAAGCCAGAACAGTGAAATTGCTGAGGGCCTGTAGTCTGCAGCCCTCTGCTACTACTTAGTAGTTGCATGACCTGGCAGTAGCAGTAAGTTCACTTTATCTGTTACTCCAGAACTCTAGGGATTTGCAAAGTAGAACTTCAGTAACTCTTGAACTTTACTACCACTCCGTAGTGGATAAAGGCTCTGTTCTCAGGGCTGGTTGTAGACTTGGACATGAGTTCACAGGGGAACCACTTTGTAGACATTCATGAGTTTTGTAGTTGTTTTTCAGCACTCCCCCATCAGTCTTTAGCTTTCAGGCTTCTTGTATGTTGTTGTTGAGTGGCTTTCCAGAGCTGTTTCAAGTACAGTTTAGGAGGGTAACTTCATGGGGGCAACTGGCCTATATCCATACTTGGAAAAGGAAGAGCCCTACCTGTCTGCCTCAAGGGCATGTTGGGGAGAGTTTTGCACTTAAGAAGTGAGTCAGCTCATGGGTCATATTTGGTCTCCTCCATTTGATTGTATTTCCTGTGAAGAATTTGTATCTCACCGAGTTTATTTCTGGATGCTCTGTTGAAGTAGAGGATTGCTCTGGTGTACTTGTCAGAAGTCTCTGATGAGAGAGTACCTGAGAGATTTGGAGGTTGTAATGTTACTGGGGAGAGACCCAAGTCAGGGCCCCGTCCACCAGCTTGTTCCTCAGTTCTTGCCTTGCTTGCAAGAGATTAATTCAAGCGAGAGACAAACACGTATAGTAGAAATGAGATAGCAAGTTTATTTATGAAATATATATGAGCACAAAACTATAGGCAGGTGCCCGGCTAGTCTAAATACCCCATGTATAGAGGAAATAAAGTTGTTTAGGAAGTTCTCTACACTTGAGCCAAGGTTACAAATGGGCACTCAGCTTATCTGAGTGCACCAACTATTGGGGTTCAGGTACCTTCTCCCCTTTCTAAACCTTGGGAATAATGTGCAGCTACAAAGGCTTTCTTTCTCATCTAGTAAAGTCTCTTTGTCTTACTTAGTGAAATTGTTACAGAGGCTCTCTTTCCTAGCACAGTGTCTCAGGGATTCCCCTCCTCCTACGCTATTCCTGCTTGTGATATTCAGAATTACCCGGCAATCTCATTCAGACCAGGCTTAGGACTGCTGAGTCAATGGATGAGACATGTCTCTCTCCTCCTCCCTGCCTAAGTTTACTACCTATCCTACCTGCCAGTACCTGCTATTTGAGATTGCTTGTAAAAGTTGTGCTTACAAATCACTAAATTGATCTATCACACAAGCATCTGCCACTCACTATTCAGTCTTCATTGGCCTCCTGATTATTCATTGAAAAACCATTTACTGGGGGCTTGCTGTGTGCAGGCACTGTATCAGGTGCTGGGCGTGTTACTTTTCCTGCCTCTAACTTAGAATCTAATAATCAGTGATTTGCCATCTGGGTGATTTTTTTTCTCCTTAAAACAAAAATTTTTGAAGCATGGTGGAGGGCAGCCCTGTCTTACACTTGTTGTCCTGGTGTACCTCTTATTAGTGCCTCATTCATCCTCAAGTGAAAAATCAACATGGTCTCCCCAGAGAAGGGGGAAGAAGTCGGGGCACTTGTTTGGCTGCTTATCAATTGGTGTTTTTGTTGGAGGGTTATGAGGCATCTGCTATTTGGGCTTTTCCCATGCTGACAGGACCACAGCTGCCTATTTTACAAGTCTGGGAGATAACAGTCATGCAGTTATTAACTAAGGTGCAATATTTACTAATTATAACATATGCTACATGGGAGACAACTTTCATATTTGGAATGTTTTGGAGGTACATGCTAGAATCTTTCTGACATTCCTCATGGGGCCATATTTGCAGTTATTCTTAATTATTTGGAAGAGATTATAAAATACGGACACTCAGGCCTCACTCCTAGGGATTTCTATCTGATAGATCTGGGTGAGGCCCAAGCATATATAATTACCAACAAAACAAACAAAACACCCAGCAACAACAACACAAATCTCTGCCGGTCACTGATTGTCAGCTAGGGTTGAGGAGCCACTGCCACTACCTCTGGTAAAAGGACCCCTGCCCTGCCTAGTTACATACATAGGTGAGCATTCTGAGTG